>CAUDMG010000424.1:1587500-1600000 GCA_958450375.1 Homarus gammarus | reverse complement strand
CCTCCTGCTTTCTTCCGTCCCTCCTCCTCTACCTGCCAGCACCAGTTTGAAGGCCACATGCCTCTTCACTCAAGAGAGCCAAGACTTCATTGTTTACACGTGCACTTGATAGGATGAGAGACCGCGGGTTTAAATCATTGTTGTGGCCGCCAGGATCAGAATGTTTATCATGTTGGGGCAGCTGGATTATTTATTTCCGCGGCACGAGTGATGCTGAGAGACCCTCCACATTCACCAAGTGTTTATACGGCAGATGTACTCTTGGGAGTTTGCGCGGGAACTTTTGGTTATGATTTTGCGCGGGAAACGAATTATTTGAGTTTGCGCGGGAAAAGTTGTATTTGAGTTTGCGCGGGGAAAAGTTGTATTTGAGTTTGCGCGGGAAAAGTTGTATTTGAGTTTGCGCGGGAAAAGTTGTATTTGAGTTTGCGCGGGGAAAAGTTGTATTTGAGTTTGCGCGGGAAAAGTTAAGTTTGATTTAGTGCGGGAAAAGTTGAGTATGCCTAAGAACGTACAGTATCTTTCTTTGCGCGCGAGAAGTGTTTGAGTTTGCATGGGAAGACTTCATTTAGTGTGAGATATCTTGGGTTTGTGTAGGAAGGTTACTAGTGTGTGTGTGTGTGTGTGTGTGTGTGTGTGTGTGTGTGTGTGTATGTGTGTGTTATAAAGGTCAGGAATAACTATGAAGTTCCACACTGATAAAAGGTATCCAACACTGTGCAGTAGCCAACAGAATTCAAGGTGACAGCGTGGTTGTCTTAAAGTAAGTTCTCACAAGCCAACACGCCATGCCTCACCACCCAGTTTGTCTGTGGTAATTATATACTGCCTGGCACAAACCTGCTTCAGCGTACGTAGGTCAGTCATACCAACCTAACCAAACACACATAATAACATTAATAAACCCGTCAGAGAAGCTTAGTGTTCTGAAGGCTAACACAATACTCTACCACCTTGATTTCCATACAGCCACAACAAGAAGTTCACGTGAAGATTAACTACCCTATCACTATTTGGGAAATGAGGTTAGGTTAGGTTAGGTTAGGTTAGGATAGATTAGGTTAGGATAGGTTAGGATAGGTTAGGATAGGATAGGTTAGGATAGGTTAGGTTAGGTTAAGTTAGGTTAGGTTAGGTTAGGATAGGTTAGGTTAGGTTAGGTTAGGTTAGGATAGGTTAGGATAGGTTAGGTTAGGATAGGTTAGGTTAGGTTAGGATAGGTTAGGTTAGGTTAGGATAGGTTAGGTTAGGTTAGGATAGGTTAGGTTAGGTTAGGTTAGGTTAGGATAGGTTAGGTTAGGATAGGTTAGGATAGGTTAGGTTAGGTTAGGTTAGGTTAGGTTAGGTTAGGATAGGTTAGGATAGGTTAGGTTAGGTTCAGCTTTGTTTGCTTTAGGGTGGGTACTTTTCAGGTGAAATAAGCTGAGTTGGAAATTTTTCAGATTTTCCAAGCTTTACCTAAAAATAAACAAATAACTTTATTACTACACCTGGCTCTTCACTGTAGCTTTGTTAATTGTTATCCATAATAAATATTTAAAATCAGGGAAAATCATTTAAAATTGGTCGGTATACAAGGATCAGGGAAAAAAGAAACCCAAGATTTATATATTGACTCCTTTAAAATCTGTATGAGTGTCTGTCTGTGTTGTTCAGGCGGTATTGTGTAAGTTGTTATACATTGTATCGTAAAGTGAACTGTGGCTTAATGACCTGTTATTACCGTAATCATCATTACACTGTGCGTCTAATGTTGTACTGAATGACATCATTACTGTTGATGACTGTGTGTGTGTGTAACTGTGTCTGTCTGTGTATGTGTGTGTGTGTGTGCATGTATGTGTTTGTATTGTGTACATATGTGTGTGTGTGCGTGTTGTATACATATATGTGTGCGATAGATAGATAGACACAAAGAAAGAGATAGACAGACAGGCAGACAGACTGACAGACAGACAAACAGGCAAACAAACAAACAGACAGACAGACAGGCAAGCAAACAGACGGACATCAGTAACTCTAAATTACCTACAGGTGTGTGGGGGGGGAGGGTGTTATTAATACTGTAATACTAATTGTAATTATGTCTTGTTTCACCTGGCCACGACTCACTAGCTGTTACGTCGTGCTTATGAGATCATTAACATTTTTGTGTAATTTATAAAACTCAGGTAACATTAGGCTAGTTTTTAGATTCGTTTTGTGTATTTTTTTTGTTTTTTTTTTAATTTTTTTTTAATTTCTTTGGTTTAATTTTATTTTCTTTCGTTTTTTTTCTTTAATTTTCTTTCATTTTCTTTCGTTTTCTTTCATTTTCTTTCATTTTCTTTCGTTTTTTATTTTCTTTCTTTTTTTTATTTTATTTCGTTTTTTGTTTTCTTTAATTTTCTTTCATTTCTTTCTTTTTCTTTAATTTTCTTTAATTTTCTTTCGTTTTCTTTTGTTTTCTTTCTTTTGTTGTCGTTCTCAGCGGCGGTGTGAGAAGGTGATAAGGTTTCTCAACGGATCGTGAGGTAGTGTGTCTCTGAAGGTGAGAGAACGGGTTAAGGTGTGGTAGAGCCTCAGGGTAATTGTGGTTCGGTGTTGTGGCCACAGTTCAGTGTTGTGGCCACAGTTGGTTCAGTGTTGTGGCCACAGTTGCCTCAGAGTTATGGCCACAGTTGCCTCAGAGTTATGGCCACAGTTGCCTCAGCGTCGTGGCCACAGTGGCGGTGTGTGACCTAAATATAAAACATATTATCTCTGCCCCCAGAAATAGCCCAAGAGTCTATCTTATCCCAGGATGAACTAGACTCCCCTGGCTTCAGTAATAATCTCTTCTCTTCAAGGCATAATAAATATTTTTTTCCCCAGGATGAAATTAACTCTACAGTGTGAAAAATTAATGGGGTAATTTTTTTCCCCCCAGGTTTAACTACGCTGACCTGATAGTAGATACCTTGTATATCCTAGGATTTAAAAATGTACTCCGACGGTGTTTTTTTTTTCAAGGTTAAGGTAGATTGTCCTGTTTTACTTTATGTTCGTCCTAGGTTACGTATTTGGTTTACCTGAAAGAGAGAGAGAGAGAGAGAGAGAGAGAGAGAGAGAGAGAGAGAGAGAGAGTTTCTTGAATTACTTTACCACAGCACACCCACAACCACACCCACTACCACACACCCACAACCACACCCACTACCACACCACCACTACCACACACCCACTGCCACACACACACCACACGCCCACCAGACGGCAGCCACAATATCGTCATTTCATAAGAGGTTCGGCGAAGCACTTGACTCAGACAGCCAA
This sequence comes from Homarus gammarus, assembly GCA_958450375.1. Taxonomy (NCBI): domain Eukaryota; kingdom Metazoa; phylum Arthropoda; class Malacostraca; order Decapoda; family Nephropidae; genus Homarus; species Homarus gammarus. Next base: position 1,596,706 of record CAUDMG010000424.1, on the reverse strand, counting down.
TATGTGTGTGAGCAATAGCGGACCACCACTCCTCCCTTGCTCAATAGGAATGGTCAGAACCGACTCTAGTTGGTCAGGAGGGCGTGTGATGGGCGGCTTGACTGGTTTAATTGTACTCTGGGTTTTTTATTTTTTTATTTTTTTTTTTACGTGAATTAGCCCACCCGGGAACAGGTCAAGCAACCCACAACGGGACCTGGGGGGCGAAAAAAAAGGACAGAAAGAAATTAAAAATAGAGAACAAAAAGGTTATATTATGTTAATCTACACCACGAAGATGCCGGGAAACAATCTTTTTTAAGTGAGGCAGATTGTATAAGTTTGGAAACACAGAAGAAGGCAGAGCATTCCACAGTTTGGCTATGTGAGGAAAGAAGGATGTACTATAACGGGTTATTCTAGTGTGACCGACATCCGCAGAGAAACGGTGGGCACCGCGGGCAAGACGAGTGTTACGAGCCCAGGGCCTTGCCGGCGGTACACAGGATGTCAAATCCACCAAACATTGCCCGTTAAAGTACCTGTAAAAGAGAGAGAGTGAAGCAACATTGTGGTGAAGAGAAAGGGAAGAGAGATTATCACCTAAAGGAGGAGAATTAATAAGACGAAATGCCTTTGATTCCACCCTATCTAACAGTTAGACAGAAGAAGAGCCACCCCAGATATGAGAGAAGTACTCCAAGTTAGGACGAATGAATCCCTTATATACTTGGAGCAACTGCTCAGGAGTGAAGTAGCTACGGCATCTGTACAGCATTCCCAACTTTCGGGAGGCAGCTTTAGTTATACTAAGGATGTGTGATTTCCAGGACATATTGGAGGAAATGGTGAGGCCTAACAAATTTATTTCAGAATTTGGGAGGATGATAGCGTCCTGAAATGTAATTGGTGGGAGATCGTCTAATTTACAAAGTGTAATTGGTAAATATTGAGTTTTATTACTATTGAACATAACCAAGTTTGTACCTCCCCATTCAGAGATGCTGCACAGATCCGCATTGATAGAAGTAATGATATCAGCTCTAGAAACAGATCTAGCTTGAGAGTTAGGAGGAAGGGGAAAATGTAAAGAAGAGTGAAGAGTAGAATCATCAGCGTAAGAATGGCTAGAATTAGGTGTAGTGTGAGGTAAATCATTGATAAAAGGAAGAGAGTAGGTGAAAGAACAGAACCCTGTGGGACACCACTATTGGTAGAGAAAGAGCGAGAGATCGATCCCTCGACAACAACTGCCATGGATCGGTTCTCAAGGAAGATAGAGATGAGAAAACAAAGTGGGGGAGAGAAACCAAAAGAGGGAAGTTTAGATAGCAAAGACTTGTGCCATACCCTGCCAAATGCTTTGGAGACGTCGAGGGCCACGACAAAAGTTTTCATGTGTACTCTGGAGGTTTAAGCGTACTCTCGTGGTTTATGTGTACTCTAGAGGTTTTGTGACGAGTGACTGGTAAATCTGTTTTATTTGTACTCTGAGGGTTTTATGAACTCTGAAGGGTTACATGGACTCTGGAGGTTTATAAGCATGTACTCTGGTAGTGTGGAACTGCATTAAATGGACAAAAAACAAGAATATATCGGGAAATTGGTTTAATGGGTGACTAACGAGTTAAACCTTGTCCTAACGTTTAAGAGATAGTGTAAAACAAGCTTAACTTGAGTCTGGAGGTTTATGCGTGACAACTAACCAGAAAAACTGGTTTAACTGGACAGAAGACGATAATAAACCACGCCTAAATGGTTTAATTACACTCTAGGGGTAAAAAATTAAACCATTTGATCAAACTCGCTTTAAGAGAGTCCACATTTTTTTACGTATGATCGGAAATATTTTAAAACTGGGTTAGTATAAAGTATTAAACCTGACTAAATCCCCAAGAGCTTTACAACGTCCTATCCGAGGTTTCGTTACACTAGTTTTAAAATGAGTTAAAAGCTTCAGAAAGGCTCGACGCGACAAGAGTTTTGAAGGAAAATTATTTACCGTGTCAATATTTTTACTCGTCGAGAAGCAAAAATGACGCCAAAATTCTCTCCTCTTCTGTTTTAAGAATTTAATTAGCGACTTTAAGAACGTTTAATGGGTCTTAAGAGTTCCGTGTTAATGTGTTTTTGTTATTTATTCTTATTTTTTGTGTAGTTATGTAGTATTTGTTGTTATTTTACTTATTATTTGTTAGTATAAATGTGTATGTGGTTACCTTGTGCGCTGATTGGTTGAGATAATTCAGTGTCTTCGTTGTCATTGGCTGAATGGTTACGATGATGACCTTGAGCAGTATTGCCACATTTACTTGTACACCCTCCATGTAAATATTGCAGCTTTTGTCGTCTGAACCTAACCTAACCTAACCTAGTCTAACGCAACCTAACCTAACATAACATAGCATAACTTCACCCAGCCTAACCTAATATAACCCGAGACTGGGAGCTGTAATATGTGAGGGCACTAACTCATAGTTTCTCTCATATTAAGTTGGTAATGTAGATATAATTTCACAAGCTATCTCCTTGTTATCTCAGTCTTGGCAACACTGTCTTTTATACAGCGTTGACACGAGTAAATACAGTGTTGCCACGATTTTAGATTAGATAGGCTATTAAGGTCATTTTTTTCCCAGTAGATGTGGCACCACCGCTCAAGACATCAAGCAGTCATCAGGCGTTCTTTTAGCCACAGGAAGAAAGCCATGCAGACATCCTCTCCTGCTCTGCCTTACAAAGCATTTGCTGAGTCTCTCGTGTAATAAGAGAAGTATAATATTTCTCTCGAATTTGTCTTAGTTGCTGGTTTCATGAGGACTCGAGTTGACGTGTAGAATATAAATGAGAGAGAGAGAGAGAGAGAGAGAGAGAGAGAGAGAGAGAGAGGGGGAGGGAGAGAGAGAGAGGAAGGGAGAGAGAGACAGAGAGAGAGAGAGAGCTAACGTTATGCAATCTTTTGATGTGAGACAGACAGTGAGACAGGAAGGCCTCTCAGGGGACAGGTTGAGACGTACAAAGGCTTTTATGATGAAAATTCGTCTGAGGATAATCTGAAGAACCACCGAGCTGAGGTTTGGTTAGGTTAGGTTAGGTTAGGTTAGGTTAGGTTAGGTTAGGTTAGGTTAGGTTAGGTTAGCATAAGGTAATCCTGTTTCCTTTGCTACCATATAACCAAATTCTCTCTCTCTCTCTCTCTCTCTCTCTCTCTCTCTCTCTCTCTCTCTCTCTCTTCCCGGCTGCCGGATCTTGACTACTGGCCACCACACTATGACCTCTGTGTTCATGTTGTTCTTGTTCTCATTTTTGTTCTTTTTGTTCTACTTGTTCTTGTTCTTTTAATTCTTGTTCTTGTTCTTGTTTTAGTTCTTCTTTTTGTTCTTTCAGTTGTTATTTTTGTTAATGTTCTTTTAATTCTTGTTTTTGTTGCTCCTGTTCATTAGTTGTTGTTCTTGTTCTTGTTCTTTAATTGTTGTTGTTGTTGTTGTTGTTGTTGTTGTTGCTGTTGTTGTTTGCTGTTGTTGTTGTTGTTGTTGTTGTTGTTGTTGTCTGTTGTTGTTGTTGTTGTTGTTGTTGCTGTTGTTGTTTGGTTGTGTCACGTTAGGCTGGCCATTACCCTGTTTATTGTGTAGGTAGTTCCCGAGGTGCTGTGACAACTACTACAGGCATCACAGCATCACAGCGACACAGCGTTACAGCAACACATCTTTACAACATCACAGCAACACATCTTTATAACATCACAGCATCACAGCAACACATCTTTATAACATCACAGCAACACAGCAACACATCTTTATAACATCACAGCATCACAGCAACACATCTTTATAACATCACAGCATCACAGCAACACATCTTTATAACATCACAGCATCACAGCAACACATCTTTATAACATCACAGCAACACATCTTTATAACATCACAGCATCACAGCAACACATCTTTATAACATCACAGCAACACATCTTTATAACATCACAGCAACACATCTTTATAACATCACAGCAACACATCTTTATAACATCACAGCTTCACAGCAACACATCTTTATAACATCACAGCATCACAGCAACACATCTTTATAACATCACAGCTTCACAGCAACACATCTTTATAACATCACAGCATCACAGCAACACATCTTTATAACATCACAGCAACACATCTTTATAACATCACAGCATCACAGCAACACATCTTTATAACATCACAGCATCACAGCAACACATCTTTATAACATCACAGCTTCACAGCAACACATCTTTATAACATCACAGCAGCACAGCAACACATCTTTACAACATCACATCTTTATAACATCACAGCATCACAGCAACACATCTTTATAACATCACAGCAACACATCTTTATAACATCACAGCATCACAGCAAAACATCTTTATAACATCACAGCATCACAGCAACACATCTTTACAGCACAGCGACCGCCTAATATGAAGATTTAAACAGCCAGTGGCACCCAACTTAGTGAAGTGATCTGATGGAACCTGGGGAGGGAGTCTCTCTCTCTCTCTTTCTCTCTCTCTCTCTCTCTCTATAGAGTAAGGGAGGGAGAGACTGACAGACGAGGGTCAGTAGGAGTGATGGAGAGAGAGGGAGAGAGGGGAGGACAGAAGAGAGAGAGAGAGAGAGAGAGAGAGAGAGAGAGAGAGAGAGAGAGAGAGAGCAGAATATATTGGATGTCATATCAATCTTGTAAATGGTATTAAGACCTGAAGATGTCGTGTGTGTAGTGATGACGTGTTCCTCTCTCTCTCTCTCTCTCTCTCTCTCTCTCTCTCTCTCTCTCTCTCTCTCTTTCTCTCTCTCTCTCTCTCTCTCTCTCTCCCCATATTAGAGTTAGCGTCACGTCAGGAGTGGTGGTCCAGCGTCCGGTAAGAGACTGGCATAATTGTTTCAGTCAATATTTTGTAGCGTCAGCGAAGTGCGTGACCAGAGCGACTTAACTCTTCCTTACCAATGTGGTGTATATTAGTGTTTTATATTCGTTATACGTTCGTTATATTCGTTATACGTTCGTTATATGGCTGTTATATTCGTTATACGTTCGTTATATTCGTTATAGGGCTGTTATATTCGTTATACGTTGTTCGTTATACGCTTATTATCTTCATTATATGACTTATATTCGTTACACAACTCATAAATTCGTTATACGTCTCTTATATAGAGTTATATCCTGGTCAGGTATTCAATTATAACATTATATGGGGCACTATTCTCTGATGCCCCTGTTTAAGATGGTTCAGAGGCCATTGTTGCCCTAAATAACTCCTATATGAACGTCTACAGGCATACCAACACCTACATTGAAACCTCTATATAACGGACTACACGATGATGAAAGTCCGTTATGTCGAGGTTCTGTTATTGAGTCCAGGAACCTTATTGGAAAAAAAGTAACCATATTTTGTCAGTTCCTTTCACGCATCATTGTACTGTATATGCCCTTCCCCTTTCCATCACCTCACTCTCCCCTCTCACCCCTCTTTCCCCCTCACCTCACCTCCCCCCTCACCTCCCCACCACTCCCCACCACTCCCCACCACTCCCCACCTCTCCCCAAGGTGTGGTGGTAAAGATGGCCAACGTGACATTTCAACAACCCCACACCGTAATAATTTATTCATCAACTCCTTCCTGGAACATTTAAAACCATTATACGTAATTTGTTATGGATTATATAGTTATACCCAAGGTTATAGGTCGGGCGGGGGTGGTGACTGGTACCACCTGCTGTTATAGGGTTTGTGACAACAGGTGTGCTGGGAGGGGGGAGGGGGGGGTTCTGATTGGTTGATTCGCCAGCCAATGAGAGGATTGTTGTAATCAAAACAAACATGGCGAATGTAGATGGAGAAGAATTTTTTTCTCGTTTGTTTCTTCTCTTCTCTTCTCTACTTCCATTTTCCTCTTATCCTCCTCTCCTCTTCCTCTCCCCCCCACCCCCTCTTCCGTATAAAACTATAGAAAATAACAAAAGTTTGAGTTTGAAAGTTTATAAAGTTTAGAAAGTATTGAAAATATATAGCCATAAGAAGTGAAAGTATGAAGCAGCGAAAGTAAAAAAAAGTTGATAAAAAGTATAAAAAAAATAATTAAAGTATAAAATAGAGAAAAAAATAAAGGCATAGATAATATTAAAAGTAAAAAAAAGTATTAAACAATATAAGATTATTTGTGTTGTAAAAAGTTTAAAAGTTTATATAACTTATCAAAATCGGACCAACAGATTAAAACTATGAAGATGAAACTTTCGTAATTTGTGGATATAAAAACATTATAAATAAAAAAAATATATAATGGAAAGTTTAATATTTGAGCAGAAAAAATATTACTTAGGAAAATTAATGAAAATACTTTATATGTTTTGTGGTGTATAGTTTCATGTACACATCTTTATACACATAAACGTACATACACGTTAATAGACATCTACAATATACATACACAGTTGTTCAAGTACACATAAATACGTACATACAATTAAATAATAATGGTTGCCCGTAGTGTAACGAGGATGGCCGGCCCAAGGGCCACCTCGGCGTGAATTTGTTTAAGGTGTAGAAGCTGTCGCCAACACAACAACCACACCCTGAGTTAACGAGTTGCATGACCCAGTGTCAAGGAATAGTCCCAGAAGACCGGACAACTCGCCAACTGCACTGGCTAACCATTACCCCGGAACACGATCCGCAAATCGATTAACATCCAGGTCCCCAATTACTGCTGGGTAGACAGAGGCAAATGACGTGAAGAAACCTGCCCATAATTTCACCCTGCCCGGGGATCGAACCAAGGTCCGCTCGCTTGCGAGGCGAGCATGCTGACCATTACACCACAGGTCGCCATATACATACATACATTCATACACCCTGACATACATACACGTTCATGTGCACATAGATATATACATATACGTTCAAAAACATCGAGAAGCCTCTCTCTCTCTCTCTCTCTCTCTCTCTCTCTCTCTCTCTCTCTCTCTCTCTCTCTCTCTCTCTCTCTCTCTCTCTCTCTCTCTCAGTTCTTTTTCCGTCATAGTTTTTCCCTTAAAATTTCAACTACATCGCTCCCTCCACCCCTCTCTCCCCCTCCTTCCCCCCTTCCTCCCCCTCCTCCCCCCTTCCCACCCTTCCCACCCTTCCCACCCTTCCTCCCCCTCCACCCCTCTCTCCCCTCATGCAATATATTCAGATTGAAATGTCGGGTGATGCAACATAGTGTAGTTCTGGGTGGTGGTTCAATTCCTCCTCTTCCTTCATCTCCTTCTTCCTCCTCCTCCTCCACTTCCTTCTCTAGTCTTCATCCTCCTCCTCCTCCTCCTTCACTTCCTTCTCTAGTCTTCATCCTCCTCATCCTCCTCCTCCTCCTAATCCTAATCCTAACTTATGGTCATTAATGGAGGGAGTAGCTGTCTTCATCAATTTGTCCAACAGAGAGAGAGAGAGAGAGGGGGGGGGGGGCTACAGCTCAAGGGTGACGCTCGAGTGTGTGTTAACTTGAGCTGTAACTGACAAGGTTAATGATATCAGAGTTGAGCTAAAGTTAAGTAATTAGCAATACGTGTCAGGTGGACCTGGTGTTAACTGTCAGAGTTTCTTACTTAGCTCAGTACGGTGTGGTGTGGTGTGGTGTGGTGTGGTGTGGTGTGGTATGGTGTGGTGGTACGGTGTGGTGTGGTATGGTGTGGTGTGGTGTGGTGTGGTATGGTGTGGTGTGGTGTGGTGTGGTGTGGTATGGTGTGGTATGGTGTGGTGTGGTATGGTGTGGTGTGGTATGGTATGGTGTGGTATGGTGTGGTATGGTGTGGTGTGGTGTGGTGTGGTATGGTGTGGTGTGGTGTGGTGTGGTGTGATGTGCGGTGTGGTGTGATGTGGTGTGGTGTGGTATGGTGTGGTGTGGTACGGTGTGGTGTGGTGTGGTATGGTGTGGTGTGGTGTGATGTGGTGTGGTGTGGTGTGGTATGGTGTGGTGTGGTGTGGTGTGATGTGGTGTGGTGCGATGTGGTGTGGTGTGGTATGGTGTGGTGTGGTATGGTGTGGTGTGGTGTGATGTGTGGTTTGGTCGTGTGATGTGGTGTGGTGTGATGTGATGTGATGCGTGGTATGATGTGTGGTGTGGTCGTGTGATGTGGGGCGGTGTGGTGTGATGTGTGGTGTGGTGTGGTGTGATGTATGGTGTGCATTGAGAGGTGAGGTATGGTGCTCTCCTTTGGCGACGAAACAGTAAACATATTGTCCTCAAAGATTAGGTTAACTTAACTAAGGTTGGGTTAAAATTGGGTTTAAGTCAGTTTACGGGTAGGTTAGGGTTAAGTTAGGTTAGATTAATTTAAGTTAGGTTAAGTTTGGTTGGGTTAATTTAGGGTAGGTTAAGTTATAATTGGTTTTGTTAAGTTAGATTTGTTAAATTAGGACAGGTTAGGTTAGATTAGACCAGAAATAGGTTAGGTTAGACCAGAATTAGGTTAGGTTGGGTTAGGTTAGGTTAGGCTAGGTTAGGCTAGGTTAGGTTAGGTTAGGTTAGGTTAGGTTAGGTTAGGTTAGGTTAGATGAGAATTAGGTTAGGTTAGGTTAGGCTAGGTTAGGTTAGGATCACTTGGCATCAGAACGCACCACACACTTCACCAGCATCACAACACAGACACAAGGCAGCGTGTTCCCGGTGACCTTTTCCGGCCCGTGAACCAATAATGGTGACTTTTATATCCCTCACCCCTCAGCTCCTAGCTCCTCACCCCAGCTCCTCACCCCAGCTCCTCACCCCTCAGCTCCCCACCCCTCACCCCTTATCTCTCACTCCTCACCCCTCGTCAAACAGCCCCTCACCCCTCACCTCTCACCCCTCACCTCACACCCCTCATCCCTCACCTCTCACCCCTCACCCTCACCCCTCATCCCTCACCCTTCACACCCCTCACCCTCACCCTTCACCCCTCACCTGTCAAGGGGTCAGGCGCTGTGTATCCTCTGTGTAGGGGAATATATTCATTCTGATGTTGACGTCATGACTGGAGATTGGTGATTGGAAGGTGATTGGTCGTTTATGTGAGGGATTGGAAGGTGATTGGTCGTTTATGTGAGGGATTGGAAGGTGATTGGTCTTTTATGTGAGGGATTGGAAGGTGATTGGTCGTTTATGTGAGGGATTGGAAGGTGATTGGTCGTTTATGTGAGGTGTTGGAATGTGGAGACAGGA
>CAUDMG010000424.1:1512500-1580000 GCA_958450375.1 Homarus gammarus | reverse complement strand
AGAGACCTAATTCAACTTAACCTTTGCAGAATCTAAACCACTCTATGTACCACACACACACACACCACAAACTACTTCTACTACTACTACTACTACTACTACTACTACTACTACTACTACTACTACTACTACTACTACTCGGAATCAAGTATGACGATCATCCAGCTATGATACAATGATATGAGTTATTAGGGATGTCACCTTCGTTGGTGAGTCTTGAGGTGACTAAAGAGGCCGATACGGGACCGGCAGGGTCGATCACAGATGTTGCACATGTGGGGGGCTACTTCTAGTGCGGGAGGGAGGCAACGTCTTTCCGACTTTGGTGCTTGTCTGCCTCGGTATGCAGTTGGGCTAACTCGAAACTATTGACACCTCTTGTGGTGCTCCTCCAAGCGTTACGGTGTGGAGTAATCGTCTCCCAGGTGAGGGGGTCGACTTGGCACTTTTTCAGGTTTGTCTTAAGACTATCCTTATACCTTTTCAGTTGCCCGCCAGTGTTACGTTTACTATTCGTTAGGTGACTGTAAAGTAGTTACTTTGGCAGTCTACTGCCGTCCATGCAGGTAACATGGCCAGTCCAGCGTAGTTGTTCATGGATAATGGTAGCCTCGATGCTCCTACAGTTAGTGTCAACGAGAATACTGGCATTTGTTCTCTTGTCTTCCCAGCGAACTCGGAGGATGGAACGTTGACTACGTTGGTAAAAGTTTTCAAGTGCCTTGAGGTGCCTCCTGTATGTGACCCATGTCTCGCTGCCATATAGCACGGTGGGAGGACCACTGCTTGATATACATGCAACTTTGTCGATAATTTCAGCTCCCTACAGCTGAAGACAGGGTACGGTGTCTGCCAAAGGCTTGAGATACATATCTGATTCGATGCTGAATCTCTTCATCGATGTCCCTGGTGGTGGACAGGTGGGACCCAAGATACCGAAAGTGGTTAACATTTGAGAGGGTAGTACCGTTAAGATGGATGGATGGTTGAGGTGTCGCTGAACCAGGGCCAGGCTGAAAGATAATTTGAGTCTTTTGTACATTGACCTCAATGCCGAAGTGTGCATACACATCTGCATAGGTGTTCAGGATCTCCTGTAGACCGCATTCAGTGTGAGCGACAAGGGTGAGGTCGTCTGCATACTGAAGTTCAGTAATGAAAGCTGCCGACACCTTTGTTTTTGCCTGGAGTCGTCTAATGTTGAAAAGACCCTTCATCCGGTACTGGATGTCCACTGGCACTGGCACGAGTAAGGAAGGCAGCCAAGAAAATGGAAAAGAGAGTTGGTGCCAGTACACATCCTTGTCTTACCCCCGTTTGGATGGGGAAGAACCCAGTCTGGGTGCCATTGTGCAGGACACTGCCGTTCATGCCATCGTGGAGTTTCCTCACAATGGCGATGAATTTTGGAGGGCAGCCAAAACGGCTGAGGGTCCGCCAGAGGGCTTCCCTGTTGACCGAGTCGAAGTCCTTGGTTAGGTCGATGAAGGTCATGTACAGGTCACAATGCTGTTCTCTGCACTTTGCCTGTATTTGGCGGGCAGCAAAGATCGTTTCAGCGGTGCCACGTGATGTTCTAAAGTCAGATTGAGATTCTGGGAGAAAGTTTTCCGCCTCAGGAAGAAGTATGTTTTGGAGGACTCGGGCGATAATCTTGCCAGTTACAGACAGCAGCGAGATTCCGCGGTAGTTGCCATAGTTTGACTGGTCTCCCTTGTTCTTATAACTATTGACGATGGAGGCGTCTTTAAGAGCTTGGGGATTTCCTCCTTTTCCCCTATATTCTCCAGGAGAGAGTGAAGACGGCTGGTAAGCAGAGGTCCTCCTGCTTTATATACCTCGGCTGGGATTCCATCAGGCCCTGAGGCTTTGTTATTCTTCATCTTTTTGATGACAGTAGCTACCTCATCCAGGGATGGAGGGTAGCCGAGGTGGGTCAGCTCTGGATGCTGAAGGACGTGCTGGGTAGTCAGGACATCCACATCGGTGTTTCGGTTAAGCAGCGAACGGTAGTACTCTTTCTAGCGCTGAAGGATGCCTTCTTCATCTTTAATCAGGGACTTACCATCGGAAGAGCAGAGAGGGGCTGCACCAGGAGTGATTGGCCCATAAAATGTTTTGGTGGAATTAAAAAAAATCGCGTATTTTGTGTTGATCTGCTAGTTTTTGCTCTTCACACATGCTTTATTTTTAAACCAGTCATTCTTTAGATTGCGAAGTTTGTGCTGGGCCGCCGCTTTCTTCTTGTAGAGTGTATCAGCTTTGGTCCAAGACTGAGAGTTGTTCTGTCAGTCAGTTAAAGCAGCACGTCTGTCATCGACGAGTACATTGATTTTCGGATCATTTTCATCAGACCAGTCCTGGTGTATTCCTTTGATCTGGCCGAGGGTCTCCCTGTAGGTTTTAGTCATGACGGCTTCAAGAATACCCCATTCGGCACTGGGATTTGGGTTGTTTATCACCCCATGTTCGAGCTGCTCTCTGGAGGCATGTGCTACAGCTGGATCCTCCAGATGCTTAGTTGAAACCTCTTCTGGAGGATTACTGCCTTCGCCGTTTTGGGGCGACGTGAAGTGAGAGCTTGGCTATGTCAAGCCGATGATCAGTGTCGCAGTGGTCTGAGCCATGCATGGTTCGGGTGATGAGGACACTCAACGATCTCTTTCCCTGACAGTGATGTAGTCAATGAGATGCCAGTGTAAGGATCGTGGGTGTTGCCACGAACCCTTGAACATGTCAGCCTGCCTAAACAAGGTGTTGGTGATAGTGAGGTTGTGTGCAGCACACTTGATCAGGAGGAGTAGACCTTTGGGATTACACTTGCCTAGTCCATTTCTCCCTATGGTTCCTTGCCAAATGTCAGCATCTCTGCCAACTCTGGCAGGGTCACCTAGGAGTACAACCTTATCTTCTCTGGGGATAAAGGTTAGCACTCTGTCAAGGTCAGCGTAAAAGGCCTCCTTGATGTCATCCTCTACATCCAGTGTTGGGGCGTAGGCATTGATGAAAAAGACATGACGTGAGTGATTCAGTAGGACTCGAAGCGTCATGAGGCGCTCATTGATCCCCACAGGTATTTCAGTTGGCCCATGTTGGGTGCATTGGCAGATCGCAAAGCCAACTCCATAAATGTGGTTTCTCTCCGCAGCCGCAGGTTTACCCTTTCTGAAGAAGGTATAGCCTTACCCCCGTTCTGTGAGCAGGCCTTCGTCTGGGAGCCGGGACTCACTAATGGCTTCTTTCAGGATGCTCATTTGTGTCACTATCCAGAAGGGTCCTGACGTTCCATGCATCAACCATAAGAGGTTGTATAGTTTTTTTTGGGGGGGGGGTCTGTGATTATGATTGTGTTTTCGACCGCATAAGGATAACCTTACTGGATGCGATTGCCCAGTCAGGTTGGTTCTTCTGCCTATATCGCCGTTGGGGTCTTGCTGAAACTTTGTAAGCATGTCTGCCTGATGCGGGGCTCCACCACAGATTTTTCTTTCGGGGTTTACTCCCGTAGCCTGAGACCTACCATGGTTAATCCACGAGGCAGCGGGGCAATGGTTAGTAGGCGCCAGGACGTGTTCACGTGCCAGTGGGCCTATGCACTGTTCCTCTGGGGCCCACTGCTGCTCCTAGATCCCCTGCTGCTATAGCCTGGGCCCACGAGGCACCCAGTTACCGTGTGTTGCCATGAGGAGGCACAGCAGGAGTCTTGATGGTGAATAGGTTGTGTACTGGCAGGAGAAAACTTATGCAAGCTGCTTCCCTGTTCGCAACGAGGACTAGCCAGCGGCGGTAGCTGAAAGCGAGAGGAAGCAAACAGTGCTTGCACCTTAACACAAACATAATGCTGCCACACTAAACGCATTGCACCACCCTGTGCACACACACACACACACACACACACACACACACACATACACACATCGTTTCCGCTCTGATAATGGCAGTGAACGGACCATTGTTTCCCTCCCCTCTCCTCCCTTCCCTTCCTCCAGGGCCCATGAGAAGGGAGGGAAGTGGCAAGATACTGGGAGGGAAGGGAGGTAGGAGAGGCGAGTGAGAGGAAACTTGGAGAGAGGGAACTGGTGTACAGGAGATTGGGAGACGGACATCGAGAAGGGGAGGACGTTTTGTGTGTGTGTGTGTGTGTGTGTGTGTGTGTGTGTGTGTGTGTACAGAACCTCTCTCAACACCTTCAATAAATTTCAAAATGTTCTATTTACCTTTACATAAGATGGAACCTAACCTAACCCAACCCAACCCAACCCTTAGCACTCTAAAGCCTTGGTCTTACACCTGCTTCACCCTTACAGAAGATCGAGCACCCGTTCCTGGAGGCCGTGCGGCTGACGCTTGGTGACCGCTACACCGACAACATGGACAACATCTACAGGATCACCATCAAGTTCCTCATTGAGACGGTGGTGAAGGGCTACGAGATGGCTGAAGAAAAAGAACCCAACGACAACGTGAAGGAGGCCATTAACTCGTCAGGCGGCAACTGTAGTAAAGCCTCCAAGGGCTCCTGAAGAAGGCACAGAAGACGATCTTGGAGAGGATGAATGAATGTGTAGTTTTTAGTCTTATAGGGAGAAAAAAAGATGAAGCCACACTGCCACTAGGGCTTGCACCAATTATTGTGTTTATTTCGTGTTTTGTTTTGTTTATTATGATGTACTGTAGCTGAAGTGTGGTTGAGGGGCTCACTGTGTAATGCTGGGGTACACTATGTTACTTCTGTCTCTCATCTCTACTGAAGAAGTGAGGTACCGTGTCCTCTCATCTCTGGTAAGAACAAGGCAGCTCTTAATACTAGACTCTAGGTTATTATGCCATCGAGAAAACTAAAGTTCCTCAGATTATTCCAATTATTGCAAAAGTTGTTCAGCCTTAACTAACGTGGTGATGAAATTATGTAAAAAAAGAGTTGTTCTTTATGACTATTAAATGTAAATAATGGGAGCAATACGAGAGAGAGACATATTTAATAGAAAGATTCATAAACTATTAATTTGGGGGGGGGGGGGGATTAAGGGGTATTTTTGAAACGAAGAATTTAATAGTTTTTTAAAGACGGTGTTCAAACTTTTATATACCAGATGTCTATAGAGGGTCGCAGGCTTATGACACTCTCGCCCTGGGTTGAGGAATCGCTCTTTCTACTGACGTGAAGATGAGTGGGATTATAATGTGTATTTCATGTTTATTCACGTTATTCATTTCATTGGAGAGGAGGATGGAGAGGTGTGTCGCGGGAGCTTAATGTGGGGGAAGCTTTCAGTGCCAGAGATAAATTTATAACAGAAACGTAAACTTTGCAATTTGGAGTAAATTTAGGCATTTTCTGAAAGGACAGATTGAAGATTTCTTGTACCATTCTCACCTAGCCAAACCTAACCTAACCTAACCTAACCTAACCTAACCTAATGCTAACCTAACCTAACCTAGTGCTAACCTAATGCTAGCCTAACCTAACCTAATGCTAACCTAACCTAATGCTAACCTAACCTAACCTAGTGCTAACCTAACCTAACCTAACCTAAACCTAACCTAACCTAGTGCTAACCTAATGCTAACCTAACCTAACCTAACCTAACCTAACCTAATGCTAACCTAACCTAACCTAGTGTTAACCTAACCTAACGTTATTGGATGGGTAACAACAGCTGTCACACGTATGGTAATGAACATGTGTACTGTATCTGTGTTGTGAGCCTCAAACAGATGTATCATGCACCTGTTGTACCACTTTTTACAGCCACTGCAAAGGGTGTGCCGTTATAGTAGATTGTCAGTGCAGGCAAGAGACGGGTGAACGCTTCGCCAGGCGTACAAATGAACACATTACGACTCACCAATACTGGAGGTTGAAGTCCTGGAAATTAGTTTTGGTGTCTGCCTTTGTTTGTGTATGTATTGTATGTATGTATGTATGTATGTATGTATGTATTTGTGTATGTATGTATGTATTTGTGTCTGTATGTATGTATGAATGTATGTATGTATGTATGCATATTAACAAAACCAATAGACCAAAGAAGGTGTAATAATGTGGGAGAAAATGCTGAAATTATAATAAGATGAGGTCAAGGTCACCACAGGTCAGCACAGGTCAAAGACACCTTCACTACCAGCTGGACATTATTATAAAGATCTTTTTATTCCCCATAATATTTTCCCCTTCAATATTCCTCTCAACGGAATATTTAACAAAATACTAATAATTCCTTCACTTCAGATAAACATAAAATGCTTAAACAAAAATACAGACGCTACCTTAACCAGATGCGTTCACCGTGACATTCTTTCATTACAACGACAGATGTTTACGTCAGTCAGCGGGAGGCTGTGTCCGGATAACATTACAACGACAGATGTTTACGTCAGTCAGCGGGAGGTTGTGTCCGGATAACATTACAACGACAGATGTTTACGTCAGTCAGCGGGAGGTTGTGTCCGGATAACATTACAACGACAGATGTTTACGTCAGTCAGCGGGAGGTTGTGTCCGGATAACATTACAACGACAGATGTTTACGTCAGTCAGCGGGAGGTTGTGTCCGAGTAACATTACAACGACAGATGTTTACGTCAGTCAGCGGGAGGTTGTGTCCGGATAACATTACAACGACATGTTTACGTCAGTCAGCGGGAGGTTGTGTCCGGATAACATTACAACGACAGATGTTTACGTCAGTCAGCGGGAGGTTGTGTCCGGATAACATTACAACGACAGATGTTTACGTCAGTCAGCGGGAGGTTGTGTCCGGATAACATTACAACGAAAATCCTCAAGATTATAAATATTTAACCTAGAAATAATTGGACCGGAGCTTGAAGTTGTTATATTAAAACACGAGAGAAAAATAATATGCAACAAGACTCCGTTTATGTTTGGGTAATGGTAGACGATGTTGCAGTGTATTGTGAACACTGTATTACATAAAGGCAACCTAACCCTCCAGGCCACTATGCACCTCCCACTTGGAGAGAGGGGGGGAGAGGCCGGGGGCTGGAGGTCGACCTTCACTTGAGGAGTTTTACACGTGTAATATTAATAAATGTAGCTATCAGAGAATGCCATTGTAAGTTTAATATCAAGCCTGTCCTAAAATGTTGACATTGTGTATTAAAGACCCCCAGATTAAAGTACTGTCATATAAACCTGTTCTAGCTAAAATAATGATGAAAATAAATTAATATAGAAAGATTTGTCAATACTGTCAAGGTTGTATTCAACTTTGTATTGGCATTCTCCATGTAAATATTAGTATAGGATAAGACTACTGTAAGAACAAAACCCATCCTCAAAGATAACTATTAAGGATTCACCTCAGTTTTAGGTGTATTAATGTTAACATTAGTTTGGTATTAGGAATCGCATGCCATTTTCGCTCTTAAAAAAAAAAGTGTTTTATAAATGATTAAGGGAAATATCCAGCACTGGTCAAATGCACCTAGATTGAGCCCGCCCGGAGACGACTAATGTGTGTTTGGTTCCCGACAAAAACAAAACAAAAACAAAAAATACAAAATTCCCACAAAAAAATATTACAAAAATGAAAGAGAAACGATGTAGTCGAGTTGTTCTGAACGATTTCAATGAAAATATAGATGATACAAATATAGGAAGGGTAACGTGTATCAAGCAACAAAACAACAGCGTTCCTCCTTCATGTGGTCGAGTATAAGAGATTGGATTTTGTTATTGGTATTAGTACTTATGGATAGAACTCTTAGTATTAAGGTGTTAGTAAAACTCCTCGGTGTTTATTTGTGTTTCTCTGATCAAGTTGTTAACTATGCCTTATGCTTTACCATAAATAAATAAATTAGCTTCATATTAGCCTCTACACGTCTTGCCACCACACGAACGGTCAACCACACAATAAACACGAGATAAATAACACGAAGAATGAATTAAAATTAATCAGAATGTCAAACATCATGTCTATTTCAACACCTGCTTCATTCCTCAAGGTAAAAATTATAAAGAAAAAATACACACCGCCTTCAGATAGCTCGACACGTCCACGGCTTCAGTTAACCACAATATATCGTCTCACAGATTGACTATATCACTTTATAATAAATATTCAAGATAAATTAATGGTAGACTGACGTTATTTAGGCCTCTGTCTGTGTGTAAAGGAACTGGCTGTATGTTTTGGGAAAGAGGAGAAATGTATTAAGGTTTAGAATGTTTATGGCGAAGTAGATGGTTTAGTGAGGTCAAAGGTTTCTACGTCTGTTTGTCCGTGTGTGTATCTGCTAGAGGATAAATCCCTGTGTACATGTGTGTGTGTGTGTGTGTTACATCAGAAAAAAAATATTAGAAAAACACTTACAAATTACCATTCCTTATTAATTAGTTTGTTAGCCTTAACTACCGTCTGGAAGCCTTTCAATTTGTGTTTATTTTAGGCAGAAGTTACAAGCAAGATTAATTAACCTGGGATGGCTGTCCTTGATCTCAGAGGTTCCTATAAATGCATATTCCTCCTAATCGAGTAGGTACAGTATTCACATAGAAACATAACTAACAGGTTTACGTTAATTATAGCTTCAAAACTACGCTCAAACTGTACCTATACTCGATGCTTTTAATTGCTACCAGTTCTAGGGACGAAGCAAATGCCTTAGTTAACATCAAAGGTTACACGGAGTCCTCCATTGGCTAGATATGTTAACTTACAGTAGTTGTTAACCAGTTGGCAAATTAAATAATCCTATTTTCAGAGATTTTATTTTTGTTACAGATTTCCTTGTAAAAAATTCTTATATTTAAGTTTCAGTGCATTTTTTTTTACACCATTTAACTAAATTCTGACAGACATATGAAGTGAGTCAGTTATATATGAAGTGAGTCAGTTATATATGAAGTGAGTCAGTTATATATGAAGTGAGTCAGTTATATATGAAGTGAGTCAGTTATATATGAAGTGAGTCAGTTATATATGAAGTGAGTCAGTTATATATGTCATGTCAACGGTTGTAGCCAAAATTTAACTTAGGAACGTTTCAGAATCAGGTCTTGTGTGGTTATGTAAATAGGAAAGGAAATAATTGGTTGCTATTAATAGTTTCTCGGGGGAGAGCTATTTTTTGTGCAGCGTGGCAGATACTGTGGCTCAGTCATGAATTCACACCATGGTAATTTAGTTTATCTGTGAGTCCATTAGTACATCTTATTTTCTGTCTGAACTGTATATTACAACTGGTATATGATGGAGGATTGACAGTGTCTTGTAGATTCGCTAATCGCTAACCCATAAAAGATAAACAATTAAAACAATCTTGGTGTACAGTACGAGTGATAATTGTAATTAGTGATAAAAATAAAACAAAATTTATCTTTCACTGAATATTAAACCAATTAATCGGACGCCATATACCTACATTATGTATATTTATGCTAAACTAATTTTACCCGAATATATGGCCGTGGTATTATGCTTTATGTTAATGTCAAAGAACAACTACTACGAGACTATTTATATTTCAGGCGACAAGAACTCATAATTTTTAATATCATAAAAAAATACTATGTAACTATCTGGAAGTCATTAATTAGAGTACATTGTTTTGTTGGTTGTTATATTAAAAAAAAGTAATAATATTTAGTGTTCGTGGTATTGTTTTAACATCAAGTCACACACTGGTGACATTTGACAAGTTGTGGTCTTATGAGTGTGTTCCTTTAAGTGAGAACTGTGAGATAGATGTCTACAGTATTCAGGTAAGGCCGCAACACACGTTTACAGTTTATTCAGGATGTGTATTTAATTACCAACAGATGTAACCAAAGGCCCAGGTTTACTCAGTTTTATATAATGTGAAGGTGTTTAGAGGTATGGCTGAAGTATGTCTATGATGCATTGAGTAGCGTATGTATGTATGTAATGTTTTTTTCTTCACAAACGAGTGGTTTATTTACACCACTTGCCTCCTGTCTACCAGCAGTGATTGTTGGTAAGAATAATATTAACGAGAGTGGCTTGGCCGTAGTTATTACCTTATTTACCCACATTTATATTAAAAAAATATTTTCTGCCGTGGAAAATTAACGATAAAAACATAGTAATATTTAACACACAAAATTCCTTTTTATTTTTTAGTGGAATCCCTTTATAATTCGTTTGTTTATAACATAGAATTCAAAGAAAACCCAAAGGAAATTCATAATAATAATAATAATAGAATTTCTCTAATATTAAATGCTATAACAAGTGTTGCTTCTTCAGAGTGTCAGACTGAGAGCCTTTACTGACGGCTGACAACATTGACCAAACAAACTTAACCAAACCAACAGGACCAAGAAAAAAAAAAAGCGATGAGCGTTAAGTTAGGTCGTGGTGGCCGAGTGGACTCTGTCTCTGTTTTGGGATCTGGGAGAATTGGTAGTGGGCCCCAGTGTGTAGCTCACCAGGTACTGTAGTTGTAGGTAGTCACTGTAGTGTGTCCCCAGGTGGTGAGAGAGGAGTGTCCTGCTAGGGTTAAGGGAAACTCAACCTGTTGGTCCAGGCTAGTTTGGTTGGTTCATCTTATTTGGCAACATTAGTGAAGGATGTACCGGTAGCCCATACAGGTGTGGAAAATGGTTGATGATAATGATGATAATGATGATGTGGTTTTCTCGAGAGTTCTGTTCATCAAGGTTTCACTTCATGTTAACTTGTTCTGTGTTATATATATCCTTTAAAGTAACTGTATTTTTATTATTTACATTGAGTTAATTAAACAAACATATAAGTTTAGATCCCACTAAAGAAACAAAAATAGAGACAATCTTCTTCTTAGTCACGAACCTCACAAGCTGGGACGGTACATAGGGTGAAGACCTTCCTAGGGGCTCAACCTCACATAAGGATGAAGAATAACTTAATGCCACATGTGTAAAATTATGAAGGTCACTGTGAGTGGTAAAATGTTCTGACTTTTAACCTCAAGAATATGTTCTGTATGTGATGATGGTACAGCGGTGATGCGTGTACCTCTCACACACATGAGAAGGGTGCTATCCAGTGTGACCCTCACCACCAAACATCACAGGTACTCCAGTTGCCTCCTGTACTAACACTGGACAGACCAATCGCCCAAACGGCTAGTAAGATGATGAGTGGTACAATAATAAATAGATAATTAATAGGAACAACTGGAATGATGTCCATTCATTGCTATATAGTGATGAGAAATTTTACCAAACATCGAAGTACATGTGCTCTACTGTAACTACTTTTGAACTGCCTCGCGTTCCTATAATTTGTGTGAGAGAATTAATATGTTTATATCATCTGGTTTTAAGGAAATTACAGAGGTTCATGTGAAGAGTGTTCCTTGTGGCTGGAGTTGTACCAGTACTATACACTAACTGGTTGACTTAAACTAAAACACAAAACAACATTAACAAATAGCATAAAATTAACACAAAGACTAACTATACTTTTTTACAAGATACATTTACTTACTTTTGTCTGTAATAAAAAGAAAGAAGAAGAATGCTTGGGGCCTCAACTGCCGGTAGATACTTTATAATTCTGAACACTTTATGAGGACAAACAAAACATCTAGAAACTGTTTATACTTGTAGACAATTTATTAAAAAGTTTGTGTTTCACTTTGACTCTCTGGGCCGCCACTTCATCGGGTCAACTTATGTAATGATGATAAATGAGTACTGTACTCTACTGTATTATTATGTAGTCCAGTGCATCTTCTGGAATAGAGTTCATGATTCAATTGTATACACTGTATCTTTGTTTAGCTCTACTGTCTTTATGATTTCCAGTTATGTATTGTGCACCATAACATGTGGTACAATGGCCCACACCACTCCTGTCTAGCTGGGTGATACTGTGTGGTTCTTTACTCATATATGTGCACCATACTATGTGGATCATTTTCCCACTATACTGCACATACAGTACACCTTTACCATACTGTCTGGTTCATTTCCCCTAATACATATACAGTACTGTACTGGCCCCCCGCGTTACTGAATGGATGTGTCAGCATCATGAATTTCCGTAATGTAAACCATTTTCCCTACATACAGTACTCCCATGTTAAAAGGGACGATGCATTCACACATTTTTTGGTCAACACAAGTAATGAAAACACGTTTATAAATGGATATTTACATTTCTTAACACATATTAATTATAATTTAGACTTTTAATAATTTTATTTACCACAAATAATAGTAATTACATAAAAATACATAAGTTTTACTCATCAGAGATGTTGGTGAGTCATGCTTGGGATGATAGTGGCAGTGGGGTGGTGGTGGATGGAGTTTGTGCTGGTGACGAGAAAAGCACCGGGAGCTGTTTGGTGTTCCCGGAGCATCTTCTCCCTGTAGAGCTCCTTGTAGAATATCATGACATCATTTATCGATTGTGAAACCCTTAGGCTAGGTTCTCGGTTTGGATTATTAGCAGTTATGATTTCCGTAGCTTCATCAATGAGGGCATAAACATGATCATGTGTTTTGTCATCAGCTGAAGTGGCGTGGACTGTTTCTAGAACGTCAACATCTTCTGCAACTCTCTCTTGCTCCGACATTATGAGATCTTCATTTGACATGTCTTCTCTATGTGAACCACATCTTCCTCCTCAATGTCTTCAACCCAGCCTGAATTGATAGTTCCACAGTGTCTTGGTAAATTTTCTCTGTAGGTTCTCCTAGTGCAAACCCTACAAAATCGTTGGTACACTCAGGCCATACTTTATTCCAAACACCATTCGTTGTAGAAGGTTTCACTTCATCCCACGATTCAGCTATGTTATCAGTTACGTGCATGATATTGAACTTTTTCCAGAATTCCCCATTAGTTGCTTGAATCAATTGCCTAAAACTCTTATTAAATAATATTTCTTGAAATTTGAAATAATGCCTTAATCCATTGGTTGTAACAAGGGTGTTGTGTCTTGGGGGATGTACTCAACTCTCACATTATCGAAAAAGTCATTCAAGTTCACTGGGTGGCTTGGGGCATTGTCTAAGATGAGCAATGCTTTGACTGAAATATTACACTTGGCACAGTAGTATTCCACAGTAGGACAAAAGAAGTTGGGAGACTACTTTTGAAACACTCATTGTCATCCAAGCATTCTTATTTGAGTGCCAATTCACAGGTAAATTAGGCTTGGCATAACCCCTTAGAGCCCTGGGATTTTCAAAGCTGTACACTTAAAAAGGTTTTAACTTAATGTGACCGGTAGCATTGCCTCACAGTAGCAGTGTCAGATGATCTTTCGATGTTTGAAACCTGATACAGACTTCTCTTCCTTGGAAATAAATATCCTGTCTGGCATGTGTTTCCAATAAAGATTTGTTTCATCAACATTAAAATACCTGTTCTGATGAGCATCCTTCTTCATCATTAATCTTCTTCAGTTCACTGGGATAAATCCTTGCAACATCAATATCAGCACTGGCAGTTTCGCCACTTAGTTTAACATTGTCCAAGTTAAATCGCTTTGTGAATCTATCAAACCATCCTTTATTTCCCTGAACTTCCACTACCTTTCTTCAACAACAAGTCACCATACAAGCTCTTGGCCTAACCTTAAATAAAACATAACCATCATTTTCATTGGCACATTATGTTGGATCTGGTCTTCAATCCACACACTAAGGAGTCTTTCCATATTAAACATCACTTCACTAAGATGAAAATAAAGCTTCCTGGCATTTAATGGTGTTGTAGCTTGAGTACTTGTCTTCATTTTGTCTCTGTTGTCACGTATTGTTCCCACTGTACACGCAGCAAGCCCCAAAGTTTTAGCAATGGCATAATTTTTTTCTCTAGCATTAAACCTCCGGACAGTATTTGCACTTGAACTTGCTGGCTTTTTTGCTCTCCCATATTCGAAACAAAGCCCGCCACCAGAGTCATCGACACGAACAAATGCAATTTGAATTTCTTAAAATAATTTCTTTTCAAGTCTAGTGATTTAAAAATATATATTTATATATATTTGTTTTTCATTCTATAAGGGTAAATTTACATTCCATATACTGATTTTAGTGGTACTGTATAGTGATTTACAATGTCCGTAAGAGCGAATTTCCATAACCAGAATTCTTGTAACATGGGGGTCCAGTGTACAGTATTGTACCTGCACCCAGTAGAGTAAGAGACAGTCTGGCCCTCCCCACACTTCAGCTTCCAGGCTATTAGTACTTTGTACACTGTATTATACTGGGTCATTGTTGAGTACAGTACTGTCTGCTTCAAAGAATATTTAACCAAGTTTTAATTTTTGTGCCCTAGGTTAGATTACTAGTATTTTTTTTCTTATATGAAGCAGTAACTATGTGAGGTGTTGTTTCAAATACCGCATGTATTATATCTAAGTTATTATTAAAAATTATAGATCTAAAAATTATACCCCTCACCTTATTTCAACTGATGAATTAAATGCTTTAATGCTAATCCAATCTATTGTTATTAAATCTAACCTAACCTAACCTTACCTTACCTTACCTTACCTTACCTTACCTTACCTTACTTAGCCTAACCTACCCCCCCCCCCCCAGGTAACATTAGGGTGTTTAATCAAGTGAAATAATCTTGTGAGGGCTAATCTTCAGATCCAAAAAAAAATAATAAAAAAATAATAAAAAAATACATTGAAATTAAAACTAAAATGTTAATAGCAACATGAAGCAGTTGTGGCCGTACTTAACAATTACTTTCTGTACCACTGATTGATTTTACCACAAGCAGAATTACCAAGTAACCTTATTTTTGCAGCATTAGTCTAGCTGTTATTGTGTAAGGTAGAAGCATATTGGAGAAGAGAATTATACTGTATTAACTATACTGTGCTGTATGGTGTTGGGATCTAAAGAGTGTGCTTGATGAGTGAAGAGACTGGATCTTGTTAACATCTCCATAATGAAATAAGAATCTGGAATTGAATAATGGTCTTTACGGTACTGGAATGGATTTACAAATGTTCTTATGAGGAAGCTACTGTAATGGACTGTTCCTTGTTGATTTAGTAAGACATGTGACTGCTTGACTTAAGGTAAAACACAAAAATGGCATCAAAATTTCACTGAGACTCTGCCTTAACTGGATAGCTACCTTAACTCAACACCAGACAAGGTACCATAGAGGATCTTGTTCAGGAGATTCTGGGTAAAAAATGTTAAGTGAATGTGTATAGTTAAGGCAACGAGTCGGTGTAAACTTGATGCTAATTTTCGATACTATTTTTGTGTTTTATGGTCAATTAACTGTTAAATATATGATCATCTACAAGGACAGTTCACTCCACCAGTCTCTAAAAATTGTAACCCGGATGTTATTTTCAGTTCTTCCTTAAATGATAAATCTGTTTCTACCTTAAATTCATATTAGTGTGAAAAGTTGTCTTTAGTCTTACATATTGTCTCGCTAAGTCATAAATTCTTCGTTAAGACAACATACAACCCACATCATTGTTGCCAGATATACACTTGTGTATCTCTCAGGTTCTTAAAAGCTTAAATCACGTGTGTAGTCTGGTCACATTTGTTTGTTGCCAGAATATGAAAGTAAATATATAAACGAAGGGGGCGGATCAGTTTAAACTGGTGGCTTATTGTTATAGGCATCGACAGCGGGTATCTATCGGCACAACGATATAGTCTGATTGGCTGATATGATAACTGGTTGTTCTGGTAAAGGAGAACCTGCTGTCCATGCCGTGACAACAGGACAAGAGTAGGATCACCCGTGGTAGAGTCTTGGATTTAATGTTGCAGCGGTGTGTCGCCCTGTGTGTGTACCCCGCTCATCTTGTGTGCTGCCAGTACTGTAGCGTAGTGTCACGTCTCTCTCCTGCTCCTCCACTTAACAAACCTTCAGGGGATAATGAAGTCATATTTCTAAATCATGAAACCTAATTTTGATATACCTTATGTTATATTACTTGTGACTACTGTATTATCAGTATATATGTCTTTTAAGTAAACTTGTGAGGTATTGGTGTTTAATAAGGTCCTCAAGATCTCAAGACACCAATAACTCACACATTCAGCTGACCATTTGTATGACTATATGGAGATAATGGTAGATAGTGTATGAATAATATAAATACAGTATTACAAAATATTAATCAGGTTTTCCTATTGAGAAATATTGGTTCGTAAACTCCACTTGGGGTTGTTTCAAGTTTAGGAGTTCATAAATGGGGTACAGACCTGACCTGACCTGCCAGCACAGCATCAGATAGCTCTATGTCTGCCTTGCTCATGCAATGTGCAATATAAGTAAAGTATACTGCTGTAGTGTAAAGATAATGTATGTCCTATAGTTATACTTTTAAGTATACTCTTCTGTTAGGTAGGATAGTCTTATGGATATAAATATATATATACTAAGCTGGTTATATTACACTATTCTCAGTCTTATTTGTGTAATACTTTAAGATTTTTCAAGATTTTCTTTTTAATATTTTATTTTCACTTGGATTTCAACATTATGAACACAGCAGATACACCATTTCTATATATACTTTTTAATGTACATAGGTATCTTAATTTCACATTGTATCTACACTTGTCAAAACTCATGTAAAGAATGGTGACCCACCACAACACTGTCCTGCACTGTTTAAATTGGGTCAAGAATATTGGCTTGTGATCTGTGCTGTGGCAACTCTCTGTGTCAACTTTAAGATGCAGATTCTACTGTGTGAAATCTGTAACTGGTCCGGAGTTATGATCTGGCCATAGCACAGGTGAAATGTTTCTTGTGTGATTAAACAGTGTTGGCAGGTTCATAGGTGACATGATACGTCAGTGGGCTTCAAAAACATTCTTACCCATTTAAATACTTCAAGTATAAAAATTCAAATGCAATCCAGTGTAACACTACCAAACATGGCAGGCTTTCTGTGGCTACACTGGTTTCCTACTGTACTAACACTGGACAATAACGGTCACAACAAAGAACAAACTAATACCTAAAAGCCAATAAGCTGAGAGCTGGTGTAATGATGAACTACAGTAGAATGGACTGACAGATGTTTAGCAACCCAACACACTTGAGTTTTTTTTTAGCTACTTGTGTAAGCTGGGTTAGTACGATAGTGGTTTACACACCCCGAAGGTTCCAGAAACACTTCCTGACTACAGTATTATTATGTCACCTTTGAACCTCTCTTATTATCCCTTAATATTATTGGTAAAGTATTAATCTGTTGTAACTCTTTATCCAGTATACAAAAAGGTGATTTATTTGAAGGTTTAGTGACTGCTGTAATCCCATTTTTGGTTGCTTTAAATATGTTTTTGTCCAGGTAGAAATTGTGAACAAAATTTAACCCCTAAAATTTTTCCAAGAGGCATTCACTTGTACTTGTTAGTTTCTTGTCCTTACTGAAGCTGAAGACTTGAACACCATTATATCTTAGCTGAAAACTTGAACACCATTATACAGTATCTCAGTCGGCTTTATGTCCTCAATAATGTTATACTTCAGACCCCAGTACATAGATCATTTAAATTTGCCTCTCCTCAAGACTTTTGGAAGTTATAATATATTGTCTATATATGATGGGAAATTTTTAAGGCTCTTTTATGTAATAGGAAAGTACATGTGTATGTGTGCTTTCTGTACAGTATATGTACAGTGGGAAACTATTTAAATATTTTCTATTTATGAGATAAATATATGAGTAGTGAGGAGGAGGAAGAAGGGAGTGTCTTGTTACATAATTAAATAAGGGTACAGTTACAGATGGCTCCTGTACTGTACTCTGTTCTTGAAATACTCTGGTGACTATATATTTTGAACCTGAAGCAGGAAAATATTAATTTAATTATTTTTGTGATTTATCATTTGATATGTGTAGAGGCCAACATGGTAACCTCTGTTTGTGCCACTTATTGTCTGTACTGTAACATGAGATAAGAGCTTTCAAGTTGACAAGTAATATTGCCTTGTGCAGCGTTGTACAGCACTGCTCACTTTTAATGTACAGCTTCATGATGTTCCACTGTGTACTGTACACCATTATTAAGCTGGTTCCTTATGTTGTATTACACATTAACTGCATCACCTGACAGAACCACAGTGTTTAATGAACTGATCTGATCACTGAAAGACAAATCATCATCAAAATGAAGGTGACATATGAGAAGGAAAAATTATAAATTGATGTTAGTTCTGTAGGACAAAATTTTGTTTTTACTGTAGATTATATATTTTTCCTCGTGTGTATCATGTTTGTTTTGACTGTCTTGTCTCTCTCTGGTTGGCGGATTAGCCACTTAAACACAGTCATCCCAGTAATGGCCATATGTTGTGTGTATGACAACAACATTGGACCAGGTTACTGTATGTATTGCCACAGTTTTGATGAAGTGTATTTGTCTACTGTGGTTGCAGGAGATCATAACCTGTTTATTTTATTGTACTATTACAGAAACTTAGTTTACATAGCTCTTATATATTATACATAAGCAATGTCAGAGATTGAAAATAAAGGCAAATATTTGTAATTTTATATAATTTTCCCAGTGATCACATTAACAGTACGGGAGGCTTCGAGGACATTTGGTCACCAGTTCAGTATAAACCTAACCTAACCTATCTTAGCCTAACCTACTCATAACCTTAAAAATACAGACATTACAGAACAGTATTATCTAAATCTGATAAATATAACACAGTATTCAAGAGACTGGTGATGAACTGTTCCTGATAAAATGTTTGCCCACCGTACTGGGGAGACGGCAAGTCTTACCAAGTGGGAAAAATCTAGCTATGATAACTTGTTTTACAGTTGTGCTCGGCTATAAACCAAGCAAAAAGAATTGTTGTTATGGCTACTCCATTTGCTGCATAGTTCCCATGGTGGACCGGGATCCTCTCCTGCTGGACCTCCTGTTGTTCCGAGGCCTCATGAGCTGCATGCATGTTTGTCGTTTTGTGACGTTTAATGTCTCTCAACTCTGCACTCACTCTGGTCTATATCAAATCGTTGACATTAATCGCCTGATAAACAGTTCACAGCTGAATTTAGGTGTACCTTAATTAATAACTCCAATGGAAAACATTATATATTTCTTTTATTTTAATCTGTACAATGTTTCATGGGGGTTACTTTCTTACTATATATTTGTTTGTTTATTTCTTATATCCCTTCAGTAAATCTTCTTAGTTGTTATAATATTTAACAATAAACATTTTTGTACTTGATATTTTTTATGTAGTTTATAATGCCGGCCAAAACTTTCCCCTTTTTATCATAATAGTTAATTTACTGAACAGCCGTGTCTCAACGATGGTCTGCTGTGATCACGTGACGTCAGGGAGCCAGAGTAGCCGAGCCAGGTGTCAGGGACTGAGTTACATATTGCTTCCATTATTGTGAATATTCTTTTAAATAATTAATATTTTCAGGCGAATTATGAGTTCTATACTATTATGTAATATACAAAACTTAATCACTATTAGATTACCTAATGTCTTAATTTATAATAGCATTATTTTCGATTAAACAACAATATAGTTGCTGTTACATGACCCGGAACAGAGTGAGACATTTATTGCTCTTTATAACGAACGGCGCCTGAAGGTGACAGTGTAGTGACTGATTATACTTCCATTAACAAATTGTTTCGTTAAGGACGTCCTGTTAATTGCCAAAATATACACCGTACTAAGGTGCCAAGAACCTGTTGCTGTCAGTTTAAAGGGAATACTGAAAAAAATTTAAAGTTCCCCTAAACAGTGGTAATAAGTTATCTTCCGAGACTTAAAAGAAATTTGTGTGTTAGTATCATTTAGAATCTAAATAATGTTTAAAATATATTTGTTGGTTATGTGCGCACACTGGAACGATGCAGAGCGTGGAAGATATAAAGTTGTGTTTACGTCAATGTGATGGACGATGGCAGACGACATGACCTGAGAGACTTGAACGATCAGGTGAGTGAAAGTAGACAACTGTGGCTGATGGCTATAGTATGGTGGAGTGGACAACTGTGTGGCTGATGGCTGTACTCTAATGACCACATCTTATTTACCTAATGGTCAGTCACTACAGTAGAAGCCATGCCGAGGGAAGGAGGCTAGTGACCTGAGTAGGATCCCTCCATTGTTCTTTATAGTTTTCCCAAGGGCTATTTTGAAGCCAGTACTGTTGTCTTATACCACAGCTAACTGGTAGACCGTCTGGTAGACCGTTCCATAGGTTTACCACCACTACCACTGCTTGGGCTGGCAGACCGTTCCATAGGTCTACCACCACTATCACAGCTTGGGTAGGTAGACCGTTCCATAGGTATACCGCTACCACCACAGCTTGGGCTTGTATACCGCTACCACCACAGCTTGGGCTTGTATACCGTTCCATAGGTCTACCACCACAGCTTGGGCTTGTATACCGTTCCATAGGTCTACCGGCCTCTGTGTGAAGAAGTATCTCGTTAAGTTCGTTCTGTATGATTACTTGGCGAGTTTGTAGTTGTGTTCACGTTTTCCATCACCTTCAGGATTTTGAAAGTTTTAATGAGGTCTGCTCTATTGTGTCTTGTGTGAAGGGTTGTTAGTCCTAAGGCCCTCAGTCTACTTAGGTAATCTAGATGACATAGTTCAGGAATCATCTTAGTCGCTGTGTGTTGCACCTGACCACACCTACACTCTAATGACCACACCTGACCACACCTACACTCTGATGACCACACCTGACCACACCTACACTCTGATGACCACAACCGACACGTTTAAAAGTTAAGGTAAAAAACTGAACAAATAATCCCGTGCTGAAAATTCTTGGTGAATAAACTATTGTTGTTATGATGTATTTACTGTGCTTCAACAACTAGGGTCTTTAAGCACTTAACAAGCTTGAATTCAGATGATCAGAGTATTGTTAAATATATCGATAAGCGTCAAGGGTTGGAGTCCTGCGTGACCTGAACACACACACACATGAGAAGGGTGTTATCCAGTGTGACCCTCACCACCAAACATCACAGGTACTCCAGTTGCCTCCTGTACTAACACTGGGTAAACCAACTATCCGAACAGCAAGTAAGCTGATAGGTGGTGAAAAGATAAATAAAAATGGAATAAATAAAATTCATGTTGAGAAAATTAGTAGAGTTATACCTAATAAAAGGCTCTCGTAGGACCATTTTCTATCATTACCAGAGAATATGGGATTGAAGGCCGGACTTGTATAACCTATTGTTACATGTCCCCGGCCTACTGAGGCTGTATAATATTTTCTTATATTCGTACTTATCCTTTTTGCCACTGATAGTCTCTCTAGCCGGTTGGGCGGTTGGCTAGTACTGGCTGTCTTTTACACACTGTTGGCTAGTACTGGCTGTCTTTTACACACTGTTGGCAAGTACTGGCTGTCTTTTACACACTGTTGGCAAGTACTGGCTGTCTTTTACACACTGTTGGCAAGTACTGGCTGTCTTTTACACACTGTTGGCTAGTACTGGCTGTCTTTTACACACTGTTGGCAAGTACTGGCTGTCTGTTACACACTGTTGGCAAGTACTGGCGTACTGATCATAGTTATACATGTTAGTTAACGTAAAATAAGATGATTCATATTACACAAAATAGCCCATAAAACAAATTTTACTTTTTTACTTTTATCCTCGTCGCCACTGATTGGCTCGTTAGCCACTTGGGTGATTGGTCACGTCTCTGTTACGCACTGGTGGCAAGTACTGAGCATGTACTGGTGTAAGGATGGGGGCACGCTGCCACCATTGTAAGGGCGGCGGATCTTCTACTACTTCTGAACCACCGAGGCTACCCTTATCTTACTTCTCTGTCTTATTTCCTTCACTGGTTCTGTCTACATATTTCAGTAGGGTTACTTCATAACCTCAGTTCTTTTGGTAGCATGGCGAGGGTCAGGCACATGGGTACTGCAATTCTGGTATCAAGGTCACTTGGACAAAATAAAGGTAAATGCCGAGGTGAAATGAATACCCATGATATTCTCTAAGAAAAGGTTTATTAATATGAAATCAAAGTAGGGAAAAAGATGTCATTAACATACAACTCCAAGGTTCAGACCCCTTGGCTTTACTCAACTGCAATTCACTTAGATACTGTACTCTTATTTCTTACAACCTTACTGGTGTTACATTATATTACATACAGCTTCAAGGATCAACTCCTTGGCTTCTCTTAACTGCCATTCCAGGTGAATACTTTTACTTCTCACACATTACTGGTGGTACATTACATTACATACAGTTATAAGACAAAGTTACATATGATACCTTCACAGACTGTTGTTAGTACATATGATATACACTCACAACACGTTATTACTGATATCAACAAATTTCATGGGTTCACTACCCAACATGGGATAATTATATTCCAGATAATTATCCTCAGTCATATACAACAAACACTGTGGACGATATGACTTCCAGGAGTGTCCCAGGGTAGGACACTCAACAACTGACGACCGCTGTTATGATCGGTGGCGAGAGTCTGGGGTCCAGCCCCACGATGCATGGAGCTGATTAATCATGCCGAATTGGCGACATCGTTCACTACGGCTAACTGCTAGGTATCCACCGACTCCGGGCAGCCGGTGGGGCGTTCAAATAATCCACACACTGGATCTGAGACAAATTTGTAGAAGCGGCAGAGGGAGCATGATGATGACTCAATCACAAACAATCTTTCGTCTAGCAACGTCAGACGACATTTACTTTAGTACTTCTTACACTGAGTAAATGACAGTTACACTGTTACAACATGAACACTGACACTCACAAAATTGACTAAGCCAAACTGAATGGCTATATCGGCGGGGAACACACACTTACATACTTGAGAACAAATTGTGGAGAGCGTCACGGGAAGGCTGTCTCCCTCCAAGCTCGGGTTTATGTACCTGTGAGTTGCCAAAGGTGGCTACTCGCGCAATGACAAAATCACAAGCAAACCAACTGCTACTCATTCAAAGATGGCCCTCAGTTAACACGAGTCTGGTGAATTACTTAAGTTGATTAAATAAACTAATTCATGATTGAGCTTGCCAGTAGAAAGTGGAATATACGTATTGACAACTGAGTACAAAAGGCGGGACTTATGGAGAGGGATCCTTGGAGCAAAAGGTGTTTCTTCCTCGGGATGTTTTGCGGACGTGAAGTATAATATGAAACAACAGGTTTAAAACAGACCAGCAGTCAATGTGACCCTGACAAAGCTCCCCCTTTCCCCAAGATTCTTATTATGCGGTAGCGTTCACTAAACATATACAGTAGTTACACAGATTCTTTAAATAACTGTAACCTTTTGACATGGTTTCACACTACATACATTCATAACAACACAGCAGGACTATTACAGGCATCTGGCACAAAAAGCATACAAGACAAGAACACAATGGTTATATACATGGGTTAAACGGTAGTTAAAAAACAATCTATTATCACTGACAACATTGAATAGGGAAAGAAAATACAGGTAAATACACATACATAGGAGAATAATGTCATGATATAGAAAAAGCATAAAATTGGGGTTACATACATAACATAAAGAATTTTTTACACAATACACACTCTGGAGATACAGCTTCTCATATCAAGGAAGTTTTCAACGAGGAGATTGATCAACTGCTTACTGGACACCACTGAGATTTAACTTAGACTTCTCAAGCTAGGACATAGATAAACGGACCCCATCGAGTCGAAGGAATGATTTGTTTGACTTATACCAGAAAGTCATGTCCTACTCGTGAGAGGCAGCAACGTTCGAGGGATCCCGAACGAGTGGAGATATTCCCAAGAATACAATGCAATACGAACGGTCCTTATGGGAGCACAACCAAGCCCAAAAACTGTCTGTACTTATGGCATTTACCATTTAGCGGAAAACCGTGCCATGCTTGCCATGCCCGACTCCACCTAAAAGTCACGAACACTACTCCTATACACAACAACAAGCCTAGCTAGGACTTAACACACAAAACTTGAGAACTCACACCTGGTATCTTTACTCAAACCAGTAACAGATACCCATCAAATGACTGCATAACAGCCAATCCATCTTCCAATCTCTCTGTCTTTACTGCACATTGACAAACCTTCTCCGGGAAAAAAAATTAAAAAATAAAATAAAATTCACAAACATTCCCATTGCACCACATTCCACACTCACATGGGCAAACAACATACTCACTTTCCACAACTTAATGATGTAAGGCAACAACACATTCTCTCACTTTCCAGTTTTACTTCTAAATTGCAACACAAATATGCAAAACATCACTCTGTAGACCTGTACTGTCTAGGTATGTTGTTGTATACCTGTACTGTCTAAGTATATTGCTGTATACCTGTACTGTCTAGGTATATTGTTGTATACCTGTACTGTCTATATACCTGTACTGTCTTGGTATATTGTTGTATACCTGTACTGTCTATATACCTGTACTGTCTTGGTATATTGTTGTATACCTGTACTGTCTATATACCTGTACTGTCTAAGTATATTGCTGTATACCTCTACTGTCTAAGTATATTGCATGCTTGCACTCTACTAGGTACATCGCTTGTGTACATATGTACTATGTGCTGTACACAGTGTTTGCACACCTGTACTCTATGACTATATACAGTACATTATTGCCCAGTGTGAATTTGTTTAGTATTTCTACTGATTATCTATCTATCTATCTATCTATCTATCTATCTATCTATCTAATTATTCCTCTATCTATCTTTCCATTTATTTATCTATATTTTTATACGAACCAAAGACGATCATTCATTTGTTTACAAGTTGTGTTGTGGCGGCGGCGTCCGTGGTAACGTATTACAGTACCCAGTACGACACGCTTTCCCTCAGTATCGGTGAGCGACTTCTACTCTCCACACCGCTGCCGCCCACACAAATAAATTTTTTAGCGGTAACGGAAGTAGTTGTGTGAGTGTCTCGTCGCGGGTGTGGTAGGCGGTGGGTGTCAGGTGCCAGTGTCACACGTAGCTGGTGCATGTCGAGGTGTCGAGGATAACAGCAGTGTTGTGTGTTATTGATTCAAATGTTGCTTTCTGGTGATGGTGAAGCCTTAGTCGCCCTGGCCACTGTGCTCAAACTCAGCTCAAAAAGGTACGTAACAAGGAGCAATTCTCCCTAAAAAAAAAGTATCTTAGGGAAACAAACTTACCCAGATGGTACGTGAACGCCAGAAACTTTCCCTAAACAATTATCTAGGGGAAATGAAATCCCTCAAAGGTTGGAAAGGAAACGAAACTTCCATACAAAAGGTATTTAAGTAACAGTAATCCCCAAAAGGAACACCAAAAAGTTACTTAAGGCACAGTAACTTCCCTAAAGCAGATCTTAGGTATAGGAACTCCTTAAAACGATACCTGTTATTAGTCCTCATCACCTGTAGTTCCCCTTACCTGTAGCTCCTCTCACCTGTAATTAGTCCCCATCACCTGTAGTTCCCCTCACCTGTAGTTCCCCTCACCTGTAGTTCTCCTCACCTGCAGTTCCCCTCACCTGTAATTAGCTCCTCTCACTCATTTAGATTCTCTTACTTATTACCTAACAGTATTACTTATTTCCCTACTGTATGCTACTTACTTTAGTCATTTACTTACTCACCTGTTCATCAATTAATTTTCCTCGTTTAATTTTTACATAGTTACTTATTCACTTATCTATTAATTTACTTATTGCCATTTATTCCCACTTACCATTATTCTCTTACTTAATTCTACTTATATTTATTTATTTACTAACTTCATCACACTTACTTTTTACCTCCACCCCTTTTATAGTAAAGTGTGTGTGTGTGTGTGTGTGTGTGTGTGTCAACATTTATTAAAGTAGAGATAAACACAATTACATATTTGTTTTGTTTAGTAGGGGAGAAGGGGAGGGGGGTAGAGAAGGGGAGGGGAGGGGAAGGTAGGGAGGCAAGGTTAGAGGAGGGGGGAGGGGAGGGGGAACAGTAGGGGGATGGATAGTGGAGGGAGACAGGTGTGTGCGTGTTGTGTACTCAGAGGTAATCACGCCCCCCTACCACAGTCGTCATGGTAACCCACAGGTAAGTTATACAGCTAAACATTGGTTAACTTTATCAATTGGTAGTCTGAGGGACGAGGCACTACATAAAATAAATGGGTAGATGGGTAGTGACGAGGGTGATATATTGCCAGTATTTTCTGTCGGTGATATACAGAGGCATTAGTCTACCTGTTAATTGTTTCTGTCTACCTGTTCAGTTTAGCTGGTAATTGATTCAGTGTACATGATAATTAAACCAGTCACGTTCCGCCCTCTGATTGGCTGAAATTATCCAGTAAACAAAAGGATATTTTTTTACGAAAAAAAAATATTTAAGATCAAATTGGTTACGGGGCGAGGCGAGGGTGGGGGGGGGGGGGGGACTCTGACCTAATACACGACTGCCCAGAGTTATGACCTAGGATGCCCATCTCTCACCTGTTGGCTGACAGCATTGCTCTACATGTGTCAGCTGGTGTCAGGCAGTGATGGGAAAATAACCCCGTAATCTGTCGGGTCTTACCTGAGTATGTCAGAGACTGGAATGTGCCATTTTCTTCTTGTGTAACATTGTATTCTTTAGGTTAAAGTTCATTATTATTATTATTAGCCTTGTCTTACCCCCACTTGTTATTATTGGTTATGTTATTATTGAACGGTCGCTTAGTGTCCGGTATACACTCGGCGCCCCATCAATAAGTTTTACTCCGTTGTTATTAAACCCTCGAGAACGACCACTTAAACGTCTGATGGTGTGATGATTAGTGTTGTGTTATAACTCTTATCTGTTCGTGTTCTTGGGAAGGGATTTAATCTAAGATTAATCAAATCTAAAAAAAAATACACAATTCAAATAAGTTTTTGATAATTTACTTAATAAATTTATATCTATATTGTTAATAATTTTTTAAGAGTGTATATAAACAATTTAACAAACTATAATAATAGTGCATATATTTCGTATTAAAATTGGAGTAGATATTACATTATTGTTTTATTTTAGGAAAATTAATGAGATTAATAAGGAGCGTTTAGGTCCAGTGGATACAGCGCTCGCCTCCCACTCCAGGGGTCGGTGGTTCGACTACCAGTTCACCCAGCTGTAAATGGGTACCTGAGTTTACATTGTGGGGAAGTGAATGCGGTTGAGAGCGGTCATGTTGCCTCCTTGTGTACCGAAGGCTTAGATTACCGTCGGCTGTATCCAATCTGTCTCTAATCGGCAGTCAAGCCTATTGAGTCCACTTTCAAGGACAACGAGGTGGAAATAGCTCTAATAGGAAACAGCCAGCTCACCTGAATACAACCACCACAGAAATATCCACAAGGCAGTGAGCACCGGCCATGACACGTGACCCACATTCATAAGTTGA
Organism: Homarus gammarus; assembly: GCA_958450375.1. Taxonomy (NCBI): domain Eukaryota; kingdom Metazoa; phylum Arthropoda; class Malacostraca; order Decapoda; family Nephropidae; genus Homarus; species Homarus gammarus. The sequence continues at coordinate 1,552,612 of CAUDMG010000424.1, read as the reverse complement.
GACTCAGCCACTCCCTTCGTCATCAATAATACCGCTGTATCAAGGGAGGAATGTGAACCACTGCCCACGCCTCGCCACGATTATCCACCCTCCGCTACCTTTACCCACACCCCGCCACTCCACCCACGCAGGCCACCCCTACCCACACCCCGCCATCCCAACCCCCGCACGCCAACCCTACCCACGCCCCGCCCCGCCTACCCACGCCCCGCCACGCCTACCCACGTTCCGCCACGCCTACCCACGCCCCGCCACCCCTACCCACGCCAACCCTACCCACGCCCCTCCACGCCTACCCACTCCTCGACACCCCTTTAACCATAGTATCCTCTCTAATTTCCTAAGTTCTCCCAGGTCTCAGTAATGACTCTTGTTTTCTATGATCTACAGTAATAGTATCTCTTGTGGTGCTGCCTGGCGTACTGTATATTGCCTCACACAGCCATTTATTGTATATATGAGAGTAAGATAATGTCAAGTAAGAAATAATTAGCTGTGTCTCTACCTAACATATAAACAAACAATTACCTTAAACATTCTTACTCCCGATGTTGAAGTAAACCAGTAAGTCAAAATAGTAACTAAAATTATTTACACTTAAGTCTATTAAATACAAAGTAGCAGACCTTCGACATGACGACCTTTCAAGCACAGGATTCTAATGAGCTATATAAACTTGAGGAAATAAATACGAATATTATTGAAATACAGAAATATACATAATGGTTAATGGTTGATGATGGTTAATAGATGGTGATGGTTAATAGATGATGATGGTTAATAGATGATGATGGTTAATAGATGGTGATGGTTAATAGATGATGATGGTTAATAGATGATGATGGTTAATAGATGATGATGGTTAATAGATGATGATGGTTAATAGATGGTGATGGTTAATAGATGATGATGGTTAATAGATGATGATGGTTAATAGATGGTGATGGTTAATAGATGGTGATGGTTAATAGATGATGATGGTTAATAGATGATGATGGTTAATAGATGGTGATGGTTAATAGGTGATGATGGTTAATAGATGGTGATGGTTAATAGATGGTGATGGTTAATAGATGATGATGGTTGATAGATGGTGATGGTTGATAGATGGTGATGGTTAATAGATGGTGATGGTTAATAGATGGTGATGGTTAATAGATGATAATGGTTGATAGACAATGGCTGATAGATAATAATGGTTAATAGAATAGATTATATAGATCTCTGGTGGTTCATGCATATTTTAAAACCTCACTCCAGGCGATGAATATATTATGTGTTTAATACTTGAGAGAGAGAGAGAGAGAGAGAGAGAGAGAGAGATCTAGTTGCATGACTGAGTGAGGCGATAACGAAAGCATTAGACCACAGGTGTCATAGGTAAAAAGGTGTGTTGCCAATCGACCCGAGACTCACCTGTTCCCACCACCAACCTCCTGTGTAACGCTGAAGTGTGTAGCGGGAGTGTTCGATCTGTGGTAGGTTAGGTTAGGTTTGGTATGGTATTATTATTATTATTATTATTATTATTATTATTATTATTATTATTTTATACATAGACAATTAATATCATTTTGCATTTCTCTATTATTGTTCCATAGACGGATAATCAACTCATTATATATTTTAATTTTTAATATTACTTAGGCTGCCAGGTAAACTTAGGGTGCCAGGTAAACTTAGGGTGCCATGTAAACTTAGGCTGCCAGGTAAACTTAGGGTGCCATGTAAACTTAGGCTGCCAGGTAAACTTAGGGTGCCATGTAAACTTAGGCTGCCAGGTAAACTTAGGGTGCCAGGTAAACTTAGGGTGCCAGGTAAACTTAGGCTGCCAGGTAAACTTTGTAATTAATGAAAAGAACAATTGTGGCTTATTTCATTTAATCTTTACTTAAAATTTGACAAAAGAGCAAAACTGTTACAAAATTTAAATTTGTAAAAAGAAAAAATAGAAAAGCTTTGTAAATGAAGATATATAGAATGTTATAAAAAAGGTGTCGGGCTACAAACAATAAGTGTCGGGATGTAAACAGTAAGTGCCGGGATGTAAACAACAAGTGTCGATGTAAACAATAAGTGTCTGGATGTAAACAATAAGTGTCTGGATGTAAACAATAAGTGTCTGGATGTAAACAACAAGTGTCTGGATGTAAACAATAAGTGTCGGGATGTAAACAACAAGTGTCGAGTCACTGACCTTCGCCTCTACTTCTTCTGGTGAAACTTTAGCAGAAGTGAATTAAATTATTTATACTATTCATGACAATTAGGTTAATGAAATGGTGTTGTTTTGTAGCGACGAGGGTGGTAGGGAGGAAGAGAGGGAGGGAGGGAGGGAGGGAGGGGGGAGAGAGGGAGAGAGGGAGAGAGGGAGGGAGAGAGGGAGGGAGGGGGGGAGAGGGAGAGAGGGAGGGAGGGAGGGAGAGAGGGGGGGGGAGGGAGGGAGAGAGGGAGGGAGGGAAAGAGGGAGGGGAGGGAGGGAGGGAGGGAGGGGGGAGAGGAGGGAGAGAGGGAGGGAGGGGGGGGAGGGAGGGGGGAGAGGGAGAGAGAGAGGGAGAGAGGGAGGGAGGGGGGGGAGAGGGAGAGAGGGAGGGAGGGAGGGAGAGAGGGGGGTGAGGGAGGGAGGGAGTGAGGGAGGGAAGAAGGGAGGGAGGGAGGGAGGGAGGAAGGGAGAGAGGGAGGGAGAGGGAGGGAGGGAGAGAGGGAGGGAGGGGGGGGAGAGGGAGAGCGGGAGGGAGGGAGGGAGGGGGGAGAGAGGGAGGGAGGGAAGAAGGGAGGGAGGGAGGGAGGGGGGGAGAGGGAGGAAGGGAGGGAGGGAGAGAGGGAGGGAAGAAGGGAGGGAGGGAGGGAGGGGGGGAGAGGGAGGAAGGGAGGGAGGGAGAGAGGGAGGGAGGGAGGGAGGGAGAGAGGGAGGGAGGGAAGAAGGGAGGGAGGGAGGAAGGGAGAGAGGGAGGGAGGGAAAGAGGGAGGGAGGAAGGGAGGGAGGGGGGAGAGGGAGGAAGGGAGGGAGGGAGAGAGGAAGGGAGAGAGGGAGGGAAGAAGGGAGGGAGGGAGGGAGGGGGGAGTGGGAGGAAGGGAGGGAGGGAAAGAGGGAGGGAGGGAGAGGGAGGGAGGAAGGGAGAGAGGAAGGGGGGAGAGGGAGGAAGGGAGAGAGGGAGGGAAGAAGGGAGGGAGGGGGGAGAGGGAGGAAGGGAGGGAGGAAGGGAGAGAGGGAGGGAGGGAAAGAGGGAGGGAGGAAGGGAGGGAGGGGGGAGAGGGAGGAAGGGAGGGAGGGGGGAGAGGGAGGAAGGGAGGGAGAGAGGGAGAGAGGGAGGGAGGGAAAGAGGGAGGGAGGAAGGGAGGGAGAGAGGGAGGGAGGAAGGGAGAGAGGGAGGGAACACGCACACTGTATTATTCACCGACGCATTACGCTGCCTCTACCTTGTGAAGGATATATTAGTTAGCTCCATCTAGTTCTAGTCAATAGTGACCATCCTCCCTCCCTCCCTCCCTCCCTCACACACACACACAGTGGCCAAGTGATCATTTGTAGTCTACGCACACACACACACACACATACATACATATATTGAGTACATATATGTTTCTATATGTTAATAACGAATCTAATAAATTTAGGTGTGTGTGTGTGTGTGTGTGTGTGTGTGTGTGTGTGTGTGCGTATAAAACATACATACACGTGAAAGTGGAAACGTCATTAAAAATACACAGTAAAAATATACAACGAGGAACTCTGTATATGTAAACATCGTTCACAATACTGCAAACACACATATGTATATTTACCTACACATCCACTCACCTGTGTGTACGTTACCTACCTCCCCCCAGCTCCGTGCGTGTGTGTGTGTGTGTTAGTGATGAATAACTTTGTGTTGAAGGATTATTTAGGTAACCTAACCTAACCTACCCTTAACCTAACCTAACCTACCCTTAACCTAACCTAACCTAACCTTAACCTAACCTAACCTACCCTTAACCTAACCTAACCTAACCTACCCTTAACCTAACATAACCTAACCTTAACCTAACATAACCTAACCTAACCTAACCTAACCTTAACATAACCTAACCTTAACATAACATACTCTAGGTGTCAGCGTCAACACCCAGACTTGGTTCCGGGAATTGGAATGGGTCAATGTTGCTAGACACACCCTCCTGTAGCCTGCTGGACTGGGGTCTATTAGGACTGGGGTCTATTAGGACTGGGGTCTATTAGGACTGGGGTCTATTAGGACTGGGGTCTATTAGGACTGGGGTCTATTAGTACTGGGGTCTATTAGTACTGGGGTTTATTAGGACTGGGGTCTATTAGGACTGGGGTCTATTAGGACTGGGGTCTATTAGGACTGGGGTCTATTAGTATTGGGGTCTATTAGGACTGGGGTCTATTAGGACTGGGGTCTATTAGTACTGGGGTCTATTAGTACTGGGGTCTATTAGGACTGGGGTCTATTAGTACTGGGGTCTATTTGGACTAGGGTCTATTAGTACTGGGGTCTATTAGTACTGGGGTCTATTAGGACTGGGGTCTATTAGGGCTGGGGTCCATTAGGACTGGGGTCTATTAGTACTGGGGTCTATTAATACTGGGGTTTATTAGGACTGGGGTCTATTAGGACTGGGGTCTATTAGGACTGTTGAAAGGAGGACCGCCGGAAGTATTTGATATTGAAATTTTTATACTCTCTCTCTCTCTCTCTCTCTCTCTCTCTCTCTCTCTCTCTCTCTCTCTCTCTCTCTCTCATATTGTAACTCACTTTCTCACCGTCTCTTTCTCACTCCATCTCTTTCTCTCCCTCACACACACACCAGGTTTAAACAAAGAGGACATTACAAAGGTACTCAAACTATCCAACCAGGAGCGAACTCGTAACAATGGTTTTAAAATAGACAAATTTAGATTTAGGCGTGAAATAGGTAAACACTGGCTTGGAAACAGAGTAGTGGACGAGTGGAACAAGTTACCAAACATCATCATTAACTCGAATACGCTGGATAGCTTCAAACATAGGTTGGATGGATATATGAGCGATAGGGGTTGGGTGTAAACGGGACTGACCAGTATGAACTAATAGGCCAGCTGCAGTTTCCTCCATTCTTATGTTCTTATGTTCTTAATGCCTCTAGTCACGCAAGAATGGCCACGTTTAGATAGATAGATAAATAGGTGTAATGGTAAAGGTGTAATGTAGTGGTGTGAGTGTAAGTGTGTGTTTATAAAGGTGTCTCTATGAGGGTGTAGTGGCATCACCTAACACTTGCTGGTCTGACGTTGTGGCACAGTCAAGTGAGCTGAGTTGCAACATCAGTAATAACATTTGTTTATTTCACTAGCCGAATGCATGAGGCCGGGGGGAGGGGGTCAGGACACATTGAGTACCTGTAAAATCTTGCTTCTTGTTAAGTATTACAGCATACAGTATTACAGCATACAGTATTACAGCATATGTTATTGCAGGATTTTTCAGACAGACAGACACTATTGAGACCTTAACTTCAGGAGACGATACACTCAGCTGTTACAATGGGAGGTGGTGACAGCTGGGGGGGGGGGGGGTAGCCTTGTCCGGTGGTCGATCCCGTGTCCTTGATACTTTACACGAACCCACATGCCAGAGAGCCTTGTTGGAGTGTATTGCTATTGTTATTTATTTAGTTGCTATTTATGCATTCCATTATTTACTTATTTGTTTATTTACCTGTTTATTCATATGTTTATAAATTCCATGTGTACTTTGGTTGATGTTTTTGTATACGTATGTGACAAACAATGTGTACATGTATTAAGATTTATTATTATTATTATCAGCAACATCATTATCGTCTTAACCACTTGTTACCACCATCACAGTCACCACAACTACCACTACTACCACCATTATTACTACTGTCACCACCATCACTATTACCACCACATCCACCACCACCACCCTCCTCGCACAAGAGTAACAGAGTCAAGATTGCGTGTGTAACCGAGGTGACCTTAACACTAATAGCGCCATGACGTAACACCTTGTTACATCCCCGTTACCCACTTTGTTACGTTTCCACCAGCCCGTCACCCCCACACATATAGTTCCCACACACCCACCACCACCACACACCACCACACAGCCACCACCACCACACACCCACCACCCCCACACACCCACCACCCCTACACCTCCATACATTCATAGGTCAAGTTGATGTTAGGTCATACACAACTCAATAGGTCATTCTAGGTCAAGGGGGAGCTGGTGGTAGAGCGGTACCGTTCTTGCCTCGCAAGCAAGATGTCACGGGTTCTATTCCCTGGCCGGTGGAAGTTGTTTGGACACTCTTCCTAGCCCCCATTAGTCCCTGTTCCCCTAGCAGCACAGTAGGTACCTGCTGTAAGTCGAAAGTTGCGAATTCGTATTCAGGGACAAGTTGTTGGAGCTTCCAATAACTTGCTTAGACATAAAAACCATTGACTCTTCAGGCTTCTACGCCCTTATCTCATAAGACATGAGGCAAGCATGAACTTAGATGCTTCCCTGTTAGGCGCTGTAAACACTTCTACGCTTCACCTTACACAAGGGTGTAGGGGGGGGGGGTGCCCAATAAATGAAAAAAACAAATATTCTAGGTCAAAACAAATAGGTCAGACACCTGCATCTGACTACACTACACCAGCACCAACACCTCTAATGACTTCACCTGTCTAGGGGAAGGTTTTATATGGGTCAGGTGAGCTGGGTGGACAACAATCAGCTTTATAGGTTAGGTTAGGCAAAGGTGTATATTATATCTGTATCTATATATTTACATATCTCTCCATCATGACCTGAAGATTACACACTCCAGCTTATATCTCCTATACTCCTATAGACTAACCTAACCTAACCTCACCTAACCTAACCTAACTAGTTTCATAGGGTAGTATAATTTATGATGGCTTTAATGGCCAGATGGGTAAGTTAATGGTCTTTTAATGGCCTACTAATGGGTTTACCTGTGTAGGGGGGGGGGGTTGTATACAGGTAGATCATGGTAATTGTTTTTGTAAGGTAATATTTTGGGAATTAATTCATATACCGTGATGTTATTAGTGACATATTGACTTAGTAATTCGAGATATTATTTACCCTTTTGGTGGTTTTAGGTAGGTTGGGTTAGGTTGGGTTGGGTTTGGCCTCTTTTTCAGGCCTCGGTCTCGGACGTTTAATTCTCGGTCTCGTGGTTGTGTTCGAGACCTTGGGAGACCAGTATTGTATGTATTAATCTACAGGTCTGGTGGAGAAGGGAGTCACTCCACCTCTGATCCAAAATACAATACCTGTATGAACCCGAAAACTCAGCTTCGTTAAAGGTATAAAAAGAAATCGGTAAACATTGGTCTCGACTTGTAAAGGTCTCGACTTGTAAAGGTCTCGACTTGTAAGGGTCTCGACTTGTAAAGGTCTCGACTTGTAAGGGTCTCGACTTGTAAAGGTCTCGACTTGTAAGGGTCTCGACTTGTAAAGGTCTCGACTTGTAAAGGTCTCGACTTGTAAAGGCCTCGACTTGTAAGGGTCTCGACTTGTAAAGGTCTCGACTTGTAAGGGTCTCGACTTGTAAAGGTCTCGACTTGTAAGGGTCTCGACTTGTAAAGGTCTCGACTTGTAAGGGTCTCGACTTGTAAAGGTCTCGACTTGTAAGGGTCTCGACTTGTAAAGGTCTCGACTTGTAAGGGTCTCGACTTCACTGATTCCAGGTAACCTTCCTCCAGTGACCTATTAAGGGCCCGGAAGGTAAGGAATAGGGTCAGGTAGATTATAGGGAGACGTTTTATGGCGTGTATATAGAGACAAATTGATCGTTGGTGAACATTAAACTCGTACCATGACACGTTACCATGACACGTGAATGGTAGCTCCAGGAACCTGCCCTTTTATCGTTAACACAATAAAAAAAAACAATGTTACACGGAAGAGGATAAAAGTATTTGTTGGTTCAGCTTGAGTAGGAGGGGTAAGGTGCTACGGTTATGTAAATAGTGCTCCTCTATGAGTCCGTGCGGGTGTTTTGTTAACTTGATAACTTGAATAAGTAGTAGTAGTAGTAGTAGTAGTAGTTTCCTCTTTAATCAAACAAGAATTTATAGATGTCATTGCTCTGAGTCTAAGGTATGGTAGGCCAGTAGAAGGTTTGCCCTCCCAATGCGTGTGTGGCTCATCCTACGACATTGACCACGCCATAATGTGTAAAAAATGAGGCTTCGTGTGCATATGGCATAACGAAGTAAGGGATCTCACAACAAGTTGACGGAAATCTGTTATGATGTCATGGTGGAACAGCCCCTCCTTCCATTGGACGATGAGAATCTCCTTCACACGACTTCCAACACATCTAATGAAGCCCGTGTGGTCGTCAGTGCTCGAGGATTCTGGACGAGGGGTCAGCGAGCCTTCTTTGATATCAGGATATTCGATCCCGTGACCACATGCCACCGTGACCTGTCTGCTGAGGCTGCACACAGAAGGAGCGAGAACAACAACGGGGAATATTGAGAAAGAATTTAGAACGTGAATTAAGTCAGCCCAGAATCTGTTACAGCCTGGTTGAGATGTCGACTGTCCTCTCTCCTTAGGTCTGCCTCAGGGGAACGAGATCATCGGTCCTTAAGCCAACAACAGTCACTGAATGCCGCATAGATCTGTGGCTACGGTAGTTACTTTTGTTTAAGGATAGTTAGGTGATAAATTGTGTGGATATGGTGTGGCTATAAGCGGAGGTTGGAGGCCATAAAAAAGTAGTATTAGTAGTAGTAATAAAAGTAGTAGTAACAATAGTGTTTGAAGTATTTTTACGACTCATTTTAGCAACTTAGAGAATTAGTCGTAGATACAAAATACTGTTCATATAATAGTCGTTTATTCACCTCTCCCAGACTTATATCACCAACATCAGTAAAGTCATTAGGACAAAATAAACAATATAGTCTTAACAGTATATAAGACCCACTTGAGACTTAATTATAGAGGCGTGAGTTGTTCCTACCTATAATTATACTTCTTGAGTTATTGGCTAATTATATAAAAAAGCTGTGTTGATTATCAGTGAGGTTTAGGCGGGTTGAATTTATGGGCGTGTTCGAGTTATGGGCGTGTTCGAGTTATGGGCGTGTTCGAGTTATGGGCGTGTTCAAGTTATGGGCGTGTTAATATCGTAAGTGCGTTCAGATTAATGGTTGCGTTGAGAATTAAGAGCGCGTTAGCTCTGGGTGCGTTCGCATTATGGGTATGGGTGAAATTATGAGTGCGTTAGCTATATAACTGCATTATGGGTATGGTGTAATGATGGGTGCGTTATCATCATGGTTGAAATGCCAGGCAATTTGAAATAGAGGTCGTGTTCCAATTATAGGGTGCGTTTTGTGTGTGTGTGCGTCGTTGACCTAAATTTTTCAGTACACCTTTTTAACCGAAAACTTTTACGTCTGTTAACACCTGTACAATATTAATATATGTACAATATTAACACCTGTACAGAGAGAGAGAGAGAGAGAGAGAGAGAGAGAGAGAGAGAGAGAGAGAGAGAGAAAAATAAGAGAAATGGCAGAAGAGGAAAAGATAAACAGACAACGTACACAGGAAGAAGGAGGAAGATACGAATGGGGTGGATAGGATAATGGTGATAAACGAAGGAGGATAGAGAGAGGAGAACAATGGAAGGATAAGACGTAGTAAGGGGAAGGGATCAATAGGTGTAGTGAAACCTCTATTTAACGAACTATTTAAAGAGGGAAATCCGTTATATCGAGGGTCCGTTAGATGAGAATCCACTCTATCTAACGGACTATTTGAAGGGAGGAGTTCGTTATATGGAGGTTTCTCTATGTTTGGATCGTAGAAAAAGAGGATAATTCTTTTTTTAAACATTACCATCAGTGGTCAACCCTCAGGCTGTTTTCATTGTTGTAGGTCATGTGGGAGGTTAATGGTGGCCCTAACCTAACCTAATGCTAACCTAACCTAACCTAACCTCACCTAACTTGACCTGGAGTAACTTAACCTCACCTAACCTAACGCTAACCTGACCTGACCTAACCAGACCTGACCTATCGCAACCTAACCTAATACTAACCGGAGGAGGGGAGGAGAAGGAGAAGAAGGAGGGGAAGAAGAGGAGGAGGAGGAGGCAGAGGCTAGGTCAACTACCTTCACAAGCAGACGACCTGACTCAGCTCCTCAATCCCTGTAAGTCCTTGTGGTCGATGACAGGAGGACTGACCTGTCTCGTGTTGGGCAGTGACAATCTCCTCCCCCTCCCCTTCCTTCTTCCCGCCTCCTACCTTCTTCCCTTCCCCCTCCCCTTCCTCCTCCTATCCTCTCTAGTCCTCCTCCTCCTCCTCTCCCTTCTCCTCCTTCTCTCCCTCCCTCTCTTCCCCTTTACTCATTCACCTCCTTTCCCCCCCTACCGTCCTTCTCTCCTCCCCTCGTGATGGTGATGATAGTGGTAGTGATGATAGTGGTAGTGATAGTGGTGATAGTGATGGTGGTGATAGTGATGGTGGTGATAGTGATAGTGGTAGTGGTGATAGTGGTAGTGGTGATAGTGATGGTGGTGATAGTGATAGTGGTAGTGGTGATAGTGGTAGTGGTAGTGGTGATAGTGGTAGTGATAGTGGTGATAGTGGTGGTAGTGATGATGGTGATAGTGGTGGTAGTGATGGTGTATATAAATATCATCATCATAATAAACAGGTATATATATTAACCTTCTTTACTGTATGTCTGTTTGTTTACCTGTAATAATTAAAGGTTGCCAAGGTATCACTTACGTAAGACTAAATTACCTTGAGAAATATACATAACGAAAGGTAAGTTAAATAATTAAACCAAATAATTATACGAACGATAATTGAGTTATTTTACGAAAGAATATTTTTTTTCCCTTTTATTTTTATTTTTACTTGAGTTTTAATTATTATTTGAGAAGAAAAACTCGTGATTTTATTTTTTTTTTTTATATATGATTTCGTTTATTTTATTTCATACTTTTTATATATACATAGAAAAAAAAGGCTTACTATGACGTAATACCAGTGCCTTATGACGTCACACCATTCTTTCATGACGTCACACCATTATTTCATGACGTCACACCATTCTTTCATGACGTCACACAATTATTTCATGACGTCACACCATTCTTTCATGACGTCACACAATTATTTCATGACGTCACATTATTCCTTTATTACGTCACACCATTCCTTGTTCCCCAGGTCGTAACACCCCATTGTTCCCCAGGTCATGATAATACCCCCAGGTCACACTAGGGGTCACACTAGGGCGCTGACCTCTCATTAATGGTTGCCTGTCTATTTACAGTATCGTGTTTTATGCTACACTTAAATTTGGCGTAACTACTGCGGCTGTGGGGTAGTGGTGTGCTGTGGGGTAGTGGTGTGCTGTGGTGTAGTGGTGTGCTGTGGTGTAGTGGTGTGCTGTGGTGTAGTGGTGTGCTGTGGTGTAGTGGTGTGCTGTGGGGTAGTGGTGTGCTGTGGTGTAGTGGTGTGCTGTGGTGTAGTGGTGTGCTGTGGTGTAGTGGTGTGTTGTGAGGTAGTGGTCAGCTGATTGATCAAAACATTAACTACGTGGTATATCATCAGGTGACAAGGAATAAGACAGAGAGTTTTGACGACAAGTGTTGGCCTTATACCTGTGCTGGTTGACATCATGTGAGCCATTTTGCGTTCTGGATGGTTAAGTGATCGAATTTTAGTCCTTTGTGTGTGTGTGTGTGTGTGTGTGTGTGTGTGTGTAATAATAATAATAATAATAATTAACGGTTTATTGAAAAAGTTCTGCAGCCCGAAGGCTGAAAATATACATTGGACATGAATGACTTATTACATACATTGGTGGTTTAACAAACGCCTTCATTAGAGAAAGGTGAAGGAACATACAGTGAACATACAGATTAATGTAGGTGTTGAACAGCAAACACGTAGTGTAGTAACTCCCTCCCAGATGGTGTTATGAGGGGCCTCACGTGGTGTAGTAATTCCCTCACAGATGGTGTTATGAGGGGCCTCACGTGGTGTAGTAATTCCCTCACAGATGGTGTTATGAGGGGACTCACGTGGTGTAGTAATTCCCTCACAGATGGTGTTATGAGGGGCCTCACGTGGTGTAGTAATTCCCTCACAGATGGTGTTATGAGGGGACTCACGTGGTGTAGTAATTCCCTCACAGATGGTGTTATGAGGGGCCTCACGTGGTGTAGTAATTCCCTCACAGATGGTGTTATGAGGGGACTCACGTGGTGTAGTAATTCCCTCACAGATGGTGTTATGAGGGGCCTCACGTGGTGTAGTAATTCCCTCACAGATGGTGTTATGAGGGGACTCACGTGGTGTAGTAATTCCCTCACAGATGGTGTTATGAGGGGCCTCACGTGGTGTAGTAATTCCCTCACAGATGGTGTTATGAGGGGACTCACGTGGTGTAGTAATTCCCTCACAGATGGTGTTATGAGGGGCCTCACGTGGTGTAGTAATTCCCTCACAGATGGTGTTATGAGGGGCCTCACGTGGTGTAGTAATTCCCTCACAGATGGTGTTATGAGGGGCCTCACGTGGTGTAGTAATTCCCTCACAGATGGTGTTATAAGGGGACTCACGTGGTGTAGTAATTCCCTCACAGATGGTGTTATGAGGGGCCTCACGTGGTGTAGTAATTCCCTCACAGATGGTGTTATGAGGGGACTCACGTGGTGTAGTAATTCCCTCACAGATGGTGTTATGAGGGGCCTCACGTGGTGTATTAATTCCCTCACAGATGGTGTTATGAGGGGCATCACGTGGTGTAGTAACTCCTTCACATATGGTGTTATGAGGGGCCTCACGTGGTGTAGTAATTCCCTCACAGATGGTGTTATGAGGGGCATCACGTGGTGTAGTAACTCCTTCACATATGGTGTTATGAGGGGCCTCACGTGGTGTAGTAATTCCCTCACAGATGGTGTTATATGAGTGAGGTGTGGTTCCAGGCCTTCCTATCGTAGACGGATTAACACATCGCCGGTTGTTGGGTCTCACGGGCCGTTATCACTGGGTACCTGGGACCTCACTGTGTGAAGGTTAACTTGGGTATGACTGTTACTGTGTGTGTGTGTGTGTGTACCACCGATTGTGATGGTGACATTCTTGACCCTGACCATGAGTACACCCTCACCATTCCCTACACCCACACCATCCCCCTACACCCACACCATCCCTTACACCCACACCATCCCCTACACCCACACCATCCCCTACACCCACACCATGCCCTCACACCCTTATTCGTGTCCCCTCTTTTCTTCAGTTCATATTTCCACCCAGTTCCTCTCCCACCCACTCCCTCCATCCCCCCATTCCCTCTCTCCCTTCCTCCTCTCCCTCCCTCCCTCCCTCCCTCCCTCCCTCCCTCCTCTCCTTCCTTCCCTCCCTCCCTCCCTTTCTTCCTTCCCTACCTTCCCTCCTTCCCTCCCTCCTTTCCTTCCCTCTCTCCCTTCCTCCCTTCCCTTTCTCCGTCCCTCCCTCCCCATCCCTCCCTCCCTCCCTTCCTTCCTTCTCTTCCTCACCCATCCCTCCCACACCCACTGTCCCCCACCGCTCTCTGTGTACACCTCGCCCACACAGCCACACAGCACCACAGCCACACAGCACCACACAGCACCACAGCCACACAGCACCACAGCACCACACAGCACCACAGCCACACAGCACCACAGCCACACAGCACCACAGCACCACAGCCACACAGCACCACAGCCACACAGCACCACAGCCACACAACACCACAGCACCACAGCCACACAGCACCACAGCCACACAACACCACAGCACCACATAGCACCACAGCACCACACAGCACCACAGCACCACACAGCACCACAGCCACACAGCACCACAGCCACACAGCACCACAGCCACACAACACCACAGCACCACAGCCACACAGCACCACAGCCACACAACACCACAGCACCACAGCCACACAGCACCACAGCACCACACAGCACCACAGCCACACAGCACCACAGCCACACAGCACCACAGCCACACAGCACCACAGCACCACAGCCACACAGCACCACACAGCAACACAGAATCATGGCCACTTGAAACACATTCCTCTTTGCATTATAGATCCAAATTGTCCCGCAGTGCCACCTATGACGTCACAAACTACCATCAATACCTCCCTCATTTATCAAACTACCCACTCACTCCTCCCTCCCTCCCCACTCACTCCCCCCTCCCTCCCCACTCACTCCTCCCTCCCCCCCACTCACTCCTCCCTCCCCCCCACTCACTCCTCCCTCCCTCCCCACTCACTCCTCCCTCCCTCCCCACTCACTCCTCCCTCCCTCCCCACTCACTCCTCCCTCCCTCCCCACTCACTCCTCCCTCCCTCCCCACTCACTCCTCCCTCCCTCCCCACTCACTCCTCCCTCCCTCCCCACTCACTCCTCCCTCCCTCCCCACTCACTCCCCCCTCCCTCCCCACTCACTCCTCCCTCCCTCCCCACTCACTCCTCCCTCCCTCCCAACTCACTCCTCCCTCCCTCCCCACTCACTCCCCCCTCCCTCCCCACTCACTCCTCCCTCCCCCCCACTCCCAAACTACCCTCTCACACCCACTCATCAAGATCTGTTTTTCGTACCTCGATATAACGAAGTTCCTGTAGCGAAGTCGGTTAGGTTAGCTTAGGTTAGGTTAGGTTAGGTTAGCTTCGGTTAGGTTAGCTTAGGTTAGGTTAGCTTAGGTTAGGTTAGCTTAGGTTAGGTTAGCTTAGGTTAGCTTAGCTTAGGTTAGGTTAGCTTAGGTTAGGTTAGCTTAGGTTAGGTTAGCTTAGGTTGCTTAATCTAAAGGTGATTTAAACTGGGCTTCCTAATGTACAAACATCAAGACAATATTTCCCAATAATTCTTCATAAAACCAAACAAACAAACAGGTAAATAAACAAATAAACAAGTAAATAACAAACAAGCAACAAACAAACACAAACAAACACACTAATAGTTGGTGTGGTACAAGGCGTGTGTGGTGAACCGTCTGTAAGGGTTCAAGGCCACACGAGTAGTCATGGTGCTGGAGGTAAGTATTGTGTGTTTATAGTGGCTCAACACCATTTATGGCTGCTGGTTATTGACAGTGGGTGGTGGTGAGGTAGTGGTGTGTGGTGGTGGGTGGTGGTGTGTGGTGGTGGTGGTGTGCGGTGGTGATGCGTGCTGGAATGTAGTGTTATTATTATTATTGTTATTGTTATTATTATTATTATTGTTATTATTATTATTATTATTATTGTTATTGTTATTATTATTATTATTGTTATTATTATTATTATTATTATTGTTATTGTTATTATTATTATTGTTATTATTATTATTATTGTTATTGTTATTATTATTATTATTATTATTGTTATTGTTATTGTTATTATTATTAGTATTATTATTATTCATTCTCGTCATCGTCCACCCTCTACAGGTTAATTAAGACTACCCCTTTTCTCTCATTTATCTAACCCTCACCTTTCTCCTCCTCCTCCTCTCAACCCTTCTCTTCTTCTCTTTTACCGTCTTTCTCATATTCTTCTCAACCTTTTCCTTTTATTTCTTCCTTCTTCCCCTCACTCTCCCCCTCCTCCTTGCCACCACCACCACCACCACTCTGCTGTTCACTTGACACACAAAATAAAATAACCTGTCGGAATTGTTCACCTGTATCGACCACTTGTCTCAATCTTCACTACCAGTCCTTCCCTCTCTACCTACCTACCCTACCTAACCTAATCTAACCTAACCTATGCCCCTCCCCCCGTCCCCCCAGGTAACGCCAAGGTATTTTAATCTTCAGGTGAAATAAACTTTAGGGTGTCTAATCTTCAGGTAATTTCTACTTACTCGGTATTAAACTTTAGTTCGTAAAAAGTTGGTCAAAATATTGGAACATCAACACCAGCACCCCTCCCCACCCCTGCCCCCTCCTCTCTCTGGGGTTGTGTCCGTGTTCGTGTACTTCGTGTTCTCTCCCTCCCTCTCTTCAGTCGTGTCCGTGTTCGTATATCTCGTGTCCTGGAGCACCTTTTAAGCGCCGTCCTTAGAGAGTTCTGGAAGTGGGAACAAACCTGGTTTAATTTTAAGTGTGTTGGCCATGTGTTTTTGGGACCGTAGTTTGTCAGGTTTAGTGAGTTTCTCGTGTGTTGTGTTGTGGCGTGTTGTAGTGAGGTGTTGTAGTGAGGTGTGTTGTATGTTGTAGTGTGTTGTGGTGATGTGTTGTATATTGTAGTGTGTTGTAGTGTTATGCCTCAGTAATAAGTTAAAGGCCTCTAAAGACACATAAAACTAAACACTTTCCTGGGATTTACTAGCCCTTGTATAGTTAACCTTAATAAGAAAAGGACAATCTTACTTTACAACATAACACACATTACAAAAAATATGTCATTGTAGAAACCCAATTCCAGCTGCACCGTCTCGTCTCCTCGTCAGGTGTTACGATTCCAGCCAGAATCCACACGACAGAGGAGTGCCCTGCCAGGCTGCCTCTGCTGTACTAGGTGACGGAGCCCAACACGGCAGTTTATTTTCCACACATTAAAAAAAACTCTACATTACAGTTAATAATCTAAATTAAATCACTATGTATAACAGTTCTCTTAAAGCACAATGCTGATATTTGAACATAGTAAGTAAACAAAACTACCCTGTGGAATTAACTCACCGAAGAAAATGGGAATCTGCCACACCAGCACAGGCTAAATTATTTCCCATTACAGTAGTGTTGTGTGTTGTGGTGGTGTGTTGTGTTGTGTTGTGGTGTTGTGTTGTGGTGGTGTTGTGTTGTGGTGTGGTGTGTTATATTCTCGCTCTACAGTGTGGTGAACTACACCTGACATTTAGCGAGTCAGTTGATCGTATAGAAATTGATTGGGTAATGGACAGAAATCGATGTGGTGGGGAGCGGCAAGATAGACCTATTGTTTGTACTATACGGGTCAAAATAACACCTTTTAACAAGCAGTGGACACCCTTAGTGACTGTAGGGTTTTATACCTTTACGCGGCAAGATAGAGTTAATCTTTTTGTAATCATAAGAGTTAAAATTACTAGTTGCTTATAGGCATTATCATCCTTAGCGAACAAGAGTCTTACGGACAGCAAGATAGAGTTATTGTTTGAGCCAGAAGGGCGAAATTAACTACTTTTTAACACGTCATGTACATCCTTATTGAGTGGGGGTCTTAATGCCTTGATTCATCGTGACCATTACCTGGCTAGCGTCACACAGGTGTATTGTGTACTTAACGTGGGTCTGGGTCACATTTCTCCCTTATATTATTAAATGGTTGCGAGAGAGAGTGTGTGTGTGTGTGTGTGTGTGTGTGTGTGTGTGTGTGTGTGTGTTTTAAAGGAGTACAAAGATGTGTTTTTTTCCAACACTTGTCTTGACTCTCGTGGCAAACATGGCAGGTCAGTCACACACCCTAGGAAAATGGTGGCCTCAGGTGTAACAATAATTAACACCATTAACTCACATGCTTTTTTCTGACTGTTTTCTTATCAGCCTTTTCTTTTGTCTTTTCAGGGAGCAGTAAAGAAGAGAAAAGGAGGAGCAAGGGAAGAGAGAGAGAGAGATAATTAAGAACACTGCGTAAAGAAGACACCTGCGTAAAACATTGACTGTAGAACAAAGTGTAGAGGTGAAATGTGATCAGCGTAATTTAGTGCATAGAGTCATTGAGTAAACAGAATTACGCATTAACAAGAAATTAGATAATGAGTAAATAGTGATGCGTAAATGAAGAATGCGTAAAAAGCAAGTGAGTGAAGATAACTACGCATGGAGAAGTCAGCCGCCGCAGTAATATATAACTCAGCGAGGCAGGTGAAGCAGTAGCCACGCACAGTAATCCCCAGATTATTGACTTGTTGTGTCTACGCCCTCAATCGCACCCGTCCACCACCCTCCTTCGTCAAGGGGTCGTGACCTACCCTGGCGTATACTCCGGGTCACTCACGTTAACAAGAGGTCACGGGGACTACTAACAACCCACCATTAACAGTATTATTAAATTGCAACAACAATTTCACAACAGCACTGCCATTTCCCAGGACCTTCTAACAACTTGTGAATAAGATATAACTTTTCTGGCAATCAACACAACTTTCTTCATAACACAACAAACTTTTTCACGTGACCTTTGCCCACTTAATGGTTTAAAACTCTCCGTGTGTATTAAGTTGTTGGTGAGTGACGTGTGAAGTTAACAAGAAGAGGACCGGCCTCGTGTATGGCGCGGAGGAGGGACATGCAGCGGAGACCCGTTCCTGGGGCGGTGGTGCTGAAGGACAGGGAGTAATAGTCGACGTTGTGGCTCATGGTTTCTCTATCTGTCTGTCTGTGTTTGGCACGTAATAGTCATCGATCTTGTGGTCTCCACCTGGACGAACACAGCTGCTCCACCTGACCAACATTAAACCAGGAATAATCAGTGATCAGTAGTAGACAAAGGTCCCTTCATCCCTCGTGTATGACTTAATAATGAATGAAAACATTAATATATCTCGGCCACAGTGTTATGTTGACCTTCCCGGGGACTGGCTCTACATATATGGAAAAGATTTGTGACCTAGTTTCTTAATTAACTTTGGCATCATGACCCCAGATGTGTATTGTTGACCACCGACAGAAAGAGGTTACAGACCACGTCCGCGTTGCCATGGTGACCGGCGTAAACAGTCTCGGAGTGTCCGTACATCTGAACGCACCACACATTGAACATTCATAACACTAAATTACTCTGCTGTCAGAACTTGCAGACACAATTTCATGAATTAAGTTACAAAAGTGAAGTTATAATAAGTGAGTTTGTGTCAGTGAATAAAACCAAAACCTCAAATGAATAGAGAAAACTTTAAAAACCGAAGCAGACGCCAAGGCCAAGTTTACTGTATCGGAGAAGGGCAGGTGTTGGGTGACCATGGCAAGCCTTACTCCTCTCCTCTTCACCAAACGCATGTGTCCCCCTGGCCGGGACCCCATGAGGGACCCTGGAGTCAGCACGCCCCTCCAGGTAAGCTCTACTCTTATTAATTACCTTCGTTAACGTCTATAGTTATGCTCAGATAACAGTTAGTAGCCCAAGAGGCAGTGATAGCGTGTGTATATGACTTTAATTATCGGTGATGCTCAGGTATAAAGTCACTGATTAAATTGTCAGGTCACGCGCGGGAGATATGATCCTGGGACACCTATTGTTCTGTCTTCATCATAGTTTATATATTATTATGACTTGTTTTAATGTACAGTATAATTAGGTCCTCTATCGTGCCTAATCATGCAGTTACTTTATTCTAAATTTGTGTTGTAAGACTAACTATTATTTGTGTTGTGAGAGAAGACAGTGTTACATCGAGTCAGCTGTCGAGTCGAAATATTAGTGTCAGCTTTACATGTTGGTATTATTGTAACGCTCACTAACACCGTCCTGGTCACCTCTCGTCGTGGTGGCCGGTAGGTAAATGAGATCAACTAGGCACCAAGTTAATATTTGGTGATCTGTCTATGTGAGAATAACATAACCAAGCCAGTACCTGTTCTTGTGGTCCTTTAACACCAGGTACCGTGATAAAAAGGTCAAGTACGTGTGTGTGTGTGTGTGTGTGTGTGTGTGTGTGTGTGTGTGTCATTATCCTACCAGCCGATTATGTATACCATCGTGTCGTGCGTCTGAGAGGTTAATAAAAATCACTGTAGTATTATTGATGGTGTGGCATAACTGTTATTACACAATGCATTACTGTACGTCTGTGTGTTGGATGATGTTTCCCAGTCACGCTTTGTTCAGATGGTGTTTATTGATCAGGGTGTATGTATGTATTTATGTTTGTCTGTATGTGCGTATGTATGTATGTATGTATATATGTATGTATGAGTGTGTGTGTGTATGTAAGTGTGTGTATGTATGTATGTATGTATGTCTATGTGCGTATGTATGTATGTATGTTTATATGTCTGTCTGTCTGTGTATGTATGTATGTACGTACCACAAGCTCCTACATTTATCCAAGAAACTAATCATCAGCAATACACCTTCGTCAGTTTATTCTACTTTAGGAAGTACTGTACTGTTGATTGACGCGCCTGAGAGCTCCACACATTAACTATTTACATGACCTATCCCTGACCTAGTTGTATTCTGGTTAGGTTTAGTTAGATCATTCACTAATCATTAAAAAAATAAATGAGACGCAATTATTTCTTCATATTATCAGTCAACCAGCGGGCGAAGATGATGACGTCATACTTGATAACTGAGCTGTGGTCATCATAAAGTCTGCTCGCTGTAGTGCTCATTAACAATACAGCACAGACTACAGTACTACAGAGGTGGACACAAATGACACAGTGATCACTACAGCAGGAAGGCGGGGAGAGGTGTTGAGTGATGGCTGGTCATACCTGGAGCCGATGTTCCTAACTAAATCATGTGACCTTTACGATAGTGGTGGTGGTGGTGGCAGGTGTGGTGGTAGTAGGTGTGGCGGCAGGTGTGGTGGTAGTAGGTGTGGTGGTAGTAGGTGTGGTGGCAGTAGGTGTGGTGGCAGATGTGCGTGAGAGGTCAGCTTAGGTGAGGGTGGGTGGTAGGTAGCCCCCCTCGGTCCACCATACTCTGATGCTCCTGCCACCCACCTGACGGAACACCACCCACCTGACGGAGCACCACCCACCTGGCGGACCACTACCACAGGGGAGTGGCCTAGCGTCAACAGCCTCTTCTCGGCGAGATAAACGATGAACTGACCTATGTAAATAATATGCACCAAGTTTAAGATTATGTTGTTACTCAAGAGGGTTGATTTGGTGTACACGAGTATAGTTTTTTCGACACAATGACTACTAAGCCACTGTACTCGACCGATTTCACTAGCCCAGCGGTAAAGTTAGGTGCCAATTCACAGCCAGGTGAGGTGGATTTGACCTGGGTGTGAACAAATGACCTTTAGGACTAGACACGAGCGTTTTTGTCCATTCAGCCAGTACTCAGACACCACCCTTTTCCTTGATATGTACTCTAACTTTTAATTCATATACAGTAGAGTACATACATTTATACACCTGAAGGAAATACAGTTAGTATGTTTTATGCTTGTGAAATAATGACTTTTTACTTGCACCTATGTTTCTATTTTAAAGTATTCATAATGATCATAAATAAAGGCAATGACAGACTCCCAGACACAATGATTGAGTCAACACAACAAAATAATATAAAGGTTAAGTGTTTACACAGCGTCTCCAGAATTGGGTTATTTGCCCCCACTTTGTTGTTACTGCCCGGCTGATCACATGGCCCAGTCCTTGGAGACCCGCCCTAACCTAACCTAACCTAACCTAACCTAAACGTAGACTAACCTAACCTAACCTAACCTAACCTAAACGTAGACTAACCTAACTATATCTAACCAAACTTAATCTCAGCTAATTAAACCAAACCAAGTCAAACTAAACTAATCTAAGCGAACTTAAACTATCGGGATCTGTTGCTCTAATTTGTTTACGTTACGTTTCAGTTTATGACACTGGCCAATACACGTCATCATCGTCACATGCGACCGTCCCTGTTGTGTCATACGGCCCATCACCCTGACCGTCCCTGTTGTGTCATACGGCCCCTCACCCCATCACCCTGACCGTCTCTGTTGTGTCATACGGCCCCCTCACCCCATCACCCTGACCGTCTCTGTTGTGTCATACGGCCCCTCACCCCATCACCCTGACCGTCTCTGTTGTGTCATACGGCCCCCTCACCCCATCACCCTGACCGTCTCTGTTGTGTCATACGGACCCTCACCCCATCACCCTGACCGTCTCTGTTGTGTCATACGGCCCCTCACCCCATCACCCCGACCGTCTCTGTTGTGCCATACGGACCCTCACCCCATCACTCTGACCGTCTCTGTTGTGTCATACGGCCCCTCACCCCATCACCCTGACCGTCTCTGTTGTGTCATACGGCCCCTCACCCCATCACCCTGACCGTCTCTGTTGTGTCATACGGCCCCCTCACTCCATCACCCTGACCGTCTCTGTTGTGTCATACGGCCCCTCACCCCATCACCCTGACCGTCTCTGTTGTGTCATACGGCCCCCTCACCCCATCACCCTGACCGTCTCTGTTGTGTCATACGGACCCTCACCCCATCACCCTGACCGTCTCTGTTGTGTCATACGGCCCCTCACCCCATCACCCTGACCGTCTCTGTTGTGTCATACGGCCCCCTCATCCCATCACCCCGACCGTCTCTGTTGTGTCATACGGCCCCCTCACCCCATCACCCCGACCGTCTCTGTTGTGCCATACGGACCCTCACCCCATCACCCTGACCGTCTCTGTTGTGTCATACGGCCCCCTCACCCCATCACCCCGACCGTCTCTGTTGTGCCATACGGACCCTCACCCCATCACCCTGACCGTCTCTGTTGTGTCATACGGCCCCTCACCCTATCACTCTGACCGTCTCTGTTGTGTCATACGGACCCTCACCCCATCACCCTGACCGTCTCTGTTGTGTCATACGGACCCTCACCCCATCACTCTGACCGTCTCTGTTGTGTCATACGGCCCCTCACCCCATCACCCTGATCGTCTCTGTTGTGTCATACGGCCCCTCACCCCATCACCCTGACCGTCTCTGTTGTGTCATACGGCCCATCACCATGACCGTCCCTGTTGTGTCTTACGGCCCCCTCATCCCATCACCCTGACCGTCTCTGTTGTGTCTTACGGCCCCCCACCCCATCACTCTGACCGTCTCTGTTGTGTCATACGGCCCCTCACCCCATCACCCTGATCGTCTCTGTTGTGTCATACGGCCCCTCACCCCATCACCCTGACCGTCTCTGTTGTGTCATACGGCCCCTCACCCCATCACCCTGATCGTCTCTGTTGTGTCATACGGCACCCTCACCCCATCACCCTGACCGTCTCTGTTGTGTCATACGGCCCCTCACCCCATCACCCCGACCGTCTCTGTTGTGCCATACGGCCCCTCACCCCATCACCCTGACCGTCTCTGTTGTGTCATACGGCACCCTCACCCCATCACCCCGACCGTCTCTGTTGTGCCATACGGACCCTCACCCCATCACCCTGATCGTCTCTGTTGTGTCATACGGCCCCTCACCCCATCACCCTGACCGTCTCTGTTGTGTCATACGGCCCCTCACCCCATCACCCTGACCGTCTCTGTTGTGTCATACGGCCCCCTCACCCCATCACCCCGACCGTCTCTGTTGTGCCATACGGACCCTCACCCCATCACCCTGACCGTCTCTGTTGTGTCATACGGCCCCTCACCCCATCACCCTGACCGTCTCTGTTGTGTCATACGGCCCCCTCACCCCATCACCCTGACCGTCTCTGTTGTGTCATACGGCCCCCTCACCCCATCACCCCGACCGTCTCTGTTGTGTCATACGGCCCCCTCACCCCATCACCCTGACCGTCTCTGTTGTGTCATACGGCCCCTCACCCCATCACCCTGACCGTCTCTGTTGTGTCATACGGCCCCCTCACCCCATCACCCTGACCGTCTCTGTTGTGTCATACGGCCCCTCACCCCATCACCCATTCAACACCTGACCTCGTCCTGCTCCCCATCTTAATGAGCCTCTACACCCATTTCCCCTTCCCATTAAATCGTGAATCTTTCTCCCATTAAAATGCTTGTGTCTCCCCTCCCTCCATAACCCGTGTATATGGTGACCTCCATCACTAAATCTAGCTAGTTTACGGTAGCTACAGTCTTATTGTATTGGGGCCATCGTCACAGACTCTCAGGTCGGCTCTTTGTAATAATAATAATAATAATAAACGGTTTATTAATAGAGTTGCAGCCGGTGGCTGAAAATTTACAGATTTACATTGATTTAGACATAACGATATAATATGCATTGAATATATTTACAGGGCTGTACAGTACATAAATCAGGAGTTGTTTATTCTTTTAACAATAGATGGGATGGTGCTATTCTTATATCTATCGGTGCGGGCTCTTATGGGCTGAATTTTGTTGTAGTGGCGGACTGCGCGAGGTGGGTGGGGGACTGCCGGTGGCAGGAGGTGGCGATGACGAGGGTGGTGCATTAGTTGGCTGCCAAACCTTTCCAGTGCTTGGTGGGGGAGGTCACTGAGGGATGGCATTTCCAGGGTGGAGAGAGCGTTGATGTAGCCGGAGTAGTCTGTGCCGAGCATGATTCTGCAGGCCCTTTTTTGTACCTTCTCTAGCTGGCGTTGTTGGGTGGAGTTGAGAGAAGACGACCAGGCTGGTGACGCGTACATTAGTTTGGGGAGAATAAAGGCGTTGTAGATGGTCCTCAGCTCTGGCGTGGGTGTCCCAAGTGACCTAAGTATTCGTAGCATGTAGAGACGGTACGAGGCTGCCTTGACTGTGTTATTTACATGGGCCTTCCAGTCAAGTTTGTTGTCTATAGTAACACCCAGGAGTTTGGCAGACTGCACCAGCTGGAGAGGATGGGCACCCACTGTGACTGCTGGAGCTTGCACTGGAGTGGTGGCGGTATTGAAGTGCATGACTACGGTTTTGGTGTGGTTGATGGTGACCTTGTTCTCCGTAGTCCATGCCTGTAGCCTGTCCAGGGTGCCTTGTAGCGATGAGTAGTCTGGTGCGGTGTTGTCCACTGAATCCCCCACAGTGTGTGTGTGTGTGTGTGTGTGTGTGTGTGTGTGTGTGTGTTTCTAGCTCCACCAGATTTAATTGTCTCAGCTTGTTAGTCGACAGGCACCCCCTCCCCCCCCCCCCCGTCTGAATTAGTAACTTGAGGTAATAAGACAGATACACTGCAACGTTTAATTATTCTCTCAAACGTCACGAAGACAGTGTTTAAGTTAACTCCCCAGACAGCGGTAGGGTGGTGACACGTCTGAAGACAGTGTTTAAGTTAACTCCCCAGACAGCAGTAGGGTGGTGACACGGCTCCGCTCTTAGTTATGTGGCCGTAGTTAAGACAACCTAACCTAACTTCACCGCCAATATTGTACTCCTTCAACACTTAGTACTGGCGACAATTGCGCTTATATACGGAGCATTATACATGATGTACACAAAAGAGGGGAGCATTGTGATGTACACACAAGAGGGGAGCATTATACATGATGTACACAAAAGAAGGGAGCATTATGATTTACACACAAGAGGGGAGCATTGTTCATGATGCACACAAATGAGGGGAGCATTATGATGTACACAAAAGAAGGGAGCATTATACATGATGTACACACAAGAGGAGAACATTATACAGGTACACACAGTAAAAAAGTACCGTACGGATTATGTGCGAAACAATATGAGACCAAGGACGAGTGGTAGTGTGTGTTGGTCCTGTTATGGTGGTAGCCCTGCTGTCCCTGCCCGAGGGTGTCCTCTCATAGCTGTTGCTAGTGATTGACCTGCCGTATATATAGTTGTTGCTATAACTGAATATGAACACATCAGGTGATGTATGGAGTCAGCAGACCTCCCCTGTGTGTACCTGGGGCATGATGAGGAACCGCAGTGTCCTGTGCCTGGCACACAACACAATATGTGTGTACCTGTTCAAAAGTCTCCATTCAGGCAGTACACTGTCAGTCTGTACATAAACTGTGTGTGTGTGATATTGGTGTATGCATACAAGTGTACAGGTCGTGAAAGTACATGTGGGTAATGTATACACGTGTATGTGTGTTGTGTGCGTCAGATGTGGTCGGTCATTTGAAAAGGAGGCGTCTCTGTGTGTCGGTATGTCCCCTCCCGCCACCATGGCTGTGTTTGAGGCTTCCCGTCCTCTCGTGTCTCATAAAACTAAAACAAACTCAACAAAAATCTTTTTATGTCTGGCGTCTTTCTATTATTTTTTCTGGTTGCCGGATTTGTCGATAGTCTGAGCCAGGCCGGAGGACGAGGCTGGTCAGTCAGTGAGGTGACCAGGTGACCGGAGTGTTGGTGGACTCGCCTCCCCTCGCCCCGCCTCGTTGATACTTGGAATTCTAGTGAACTTCAACACCTGGAAGTAGTTTGCGTCGCGTCCTGAATAATGTAGCAAGGTTGTGCCTTAATGTGAAAATATTTTAAGTTTGTTGTTGTTGTTCAGAAATATTTGGTGCTGTAGCTTCTTCAGCTGTCTCTTCCTCGTAGAAAAAAATTATAAAACTTTAAACTTGTGAGATTAAGTAAGATGATTTTTGTGGTAAATTGTAAGAAAATTTTTTTTGATGCGAAGCTTCCGTGCATTAATCAACCAAAGATGATCTGACACACCTCAAGTGAACGTCGAGTTATGACGTGACACCTTGTGGCGTGACACCTAGTAACGTGACACTTGGTGAGGGATGATTTGCGGTGCTAGATTGATCTTCACTGTGCTATATTTAAAGTTAACTGATATGTTATAGATTCATTGATCGCTGAGTCTTGTAAATGTTAACCTCAACCACTTAACACGGGGCTGGTGACATGACTCTCCGTACCATGATGACGTGTACTCGGCAGCGGGGGAACACAAACTAAGGCATATGGCTGAGATATACAGCATGTCTCCAGGAACACTTTGATGTAAGAAAGTTGACGACGTAACATAAGAGAGAGAGAGAGAGAGAGACCCAAGAACTGGGGAGGGGGCCCCTGAGTGATGTAGCTTCCACAGTGATAAGCGTCGTTCTATATCTCATCATCATCACCAATCAGCGAAAATCCTGGCATGTGTCTGACTACGAGAAGTGTGACCAATACTAGTTACAGAGGTGAATAAAGTTCCTATTACCAGCTGACACCTTTGTTTACATAATAACAAAGGTACAAGTGTTAGTACCACTGTGTCATGTTACTTTACTACTGTAACTACACGACTCCGTGGATAAATAACCTCTCTTAACTCCTGCAGACATGTAAAGTCTTTTAAAACAATAAGGATCACAAGTAAGTTTATCAGTTAAGAGATCTTTCCTTTCGTCACATAGGAACAGATGTTAGCTAGAGTGTATAGATAATGGTTGAGTCCCC
The DNA here is from genome assembly GCA_958450375.1 of Homarus gammarus. Lineage (NCBI taxonomy): Eukaryota > Metazoa > Arthropoda > Malacostraca > Decapoda > Nephropidae > Homarus > Homarus gammarus. Next base: position 1,525,536 of record CAUDMG010000424.1, on the reverse strand, counting down.
CCTTACTCCACACAAACAAATGTCGTTTTCTGTAAATAAAAGGGGTGGGATTGGCATTACTCGAGGTTAGGTTAGGTTTGGTTAGGTTAGATAGTGTTAGGCTAGGTTAGGTTAGGTTAGGTAAGTGTAAGTTTAAGTTAAATGAGGTCAAGTTTGATTGTGTTACGTTAGTTTAGATTAGAATAAGGATAGGTTAGATTGTGTTAGGTTAGGTTAGGTTAGATTTGCATAAGATTATAGTTAACTTGGGTTAGGTTTGGTTGGGCTAGCGTTAGGGTATTTCATTATCGGTTGAAATAAACGGATGCCTAACCTTCAAAATATTACTAAAATACAAAGTTTCAAACACATTACTGGACTGCTTTACTATTACCCAGAGTGTGTGTTTGTGTGTGTGTGTGTGTGGAGTTGTGTGTGTGTGTGGTTGTGTGTGTGTGTGTGTGTGTGTGTATGTGTGTGTGTGTGTGTGTGTGTGTGTGTGTGGTTGTGTGTGTATGTATGTGTGTGTGTGTGGTTGTATGTGTGTGTGTGGGTGTGTGTGTGTGTGTGTGTGTGTGTGTGTGTGTGTGTGTGTGTGTGGTGCAGGGCGGTTGAGGCGGCAGGAGGCAAGACTATGAGGTGCAAGAGATATCATGTCAAGGTTCAATATCGTACTAACCTTTTTACAGCTTTTTTTGAGTGCTTGACTGACTCGACCAATTATGTTTTGTACACCTTATATATGATCTTGAGCAGGCGAGGTTGTTGGGTATTGCTTGATCTTCAAAATCCTACAGTAAGTACTGGTGTTATGTCTTGAAGGTATGATAAGAGACTGGATATTTATTGATTGAGATGTCAGACGATTTTAAGGTCAGGTGTGTGTTTTGTAAGCTCAGATAAAGGTATGGTAGGTTGTTGTGTAGCTTAGGACACACACACACACACACACACACACACACACACACACACACACACTAGATCCTTTGCCTTATGATCAACACAGATAGTTCCTCACACAACCTTCACCTCATCACGAAACTAAACCCAAGGTGGCCACTGGTCACACCTGAACCACGCCAGGCATTCATAACCTTAATTACAGGTACAGAGTCACGCATACGGGTACAGGGGCAGATACTGAATCAAGAACAGGTACACAGTACATGTAGTGTATAGATACAGGTATAAAGTACAGGAACAGTCAGGAATACAGGTACAATCAGGTACACGGGTACAGATACAGTCAGGCATATGGGTACAGGTACATACAGGTACGGGTACATATTCAGACATACACTAATTCATTCCAAACTAATTTTGTAATACTCCGTTTCAGTATTGTGTTGACTCAGTAACTCCGGGTCGTTTTGTGTTGACTCAGTAACTTGGGGTCGTAATGTGTTGACTCAGTAACTCCGGGTCGTATTGTGTTGACTCCGTAACTCCGGGTCGTAATGTGTTGACTCCGTAACTCCGGGTCGTAATGTGTTGACTCAGTAACTTGGGGTCGTATTTTGTTGACTCAGTAACTTGGGGTCGTATTGTGTTGACTCAGTAACTCCGGGTCGTATTGTGTTGACTCAGTGACTGCAGTGTTCGTGATGCGGGGGGCCGACACACACACACACACCCTCGTATATCCTTGTGTGTTACGCCCCATATCACCAGCTTAGATAATTGTGCATGTGTGTGTGTCGTGTGTGTTATGGTGTCGTATGTGTTTGTGTGATAATGTGTGTGTGTGTTTGTTTGGTGTTATGTGTGTGTTTGTGTGGTCGTATGTCTGTGTTTGTTTGGTTGTATGTCTGTGTTTGTTTGGTGTTATTCCTGTGTTTGTTTGGTCGTATGTCTGTTTGTTTGTTGGTGTGTGTATGGGATTGTACGATTGTGAGTCGCTGTTTGCTAACCTAACCTAACCTAACCTAAACCTAAACCTAACCTAACCTAAACCTAACCTAACCTCCTCACCGTCTATAATTGTTGCCGTAACTATCACTATGGGTGCCACAGATGATAACAATTACCTGTGTGGGATGAAAAAGATTTAATTATAATTATTAGTTGTGTTAATTGCCCTGGAAATAATTTAACCTGCATCCCATTATTTAATTATTTCTTTCCTGTATGTTGGAAGCGTTCATGTGGGTATACAGTTCAGTGTAGATAGATGGACATAAATATTAACCTTAGTGTTTAGGTTAAAATATTTATTAATAAACTCTTTAATATCTGTATTATTTGATTCAACTATTATGTATAAATGAAGAACAGATTTTCTTGAGTAGATGTTGTGAATAAATGTATAATGTTATGTGAATCGGTTTATTGTGTTTATTATTCAGTGCAACTATTAACTGATGGTAGTAGTGGCTTGTTAGGTAGTTGTTTATGAAGGCCTGTGATTGGTTGGTAGGTAGATGAGGGGCGTGGCAAGTTATTATTATGAACGGAAATTTGGGAGGTGACTGACTCATCTTCTAGCCGTCCATTAGTGCCCAAGACCAACTGGGTGACACGCACACACACACATCATAAGCCAATGGGGTGAATGTATCCCAGTATCCATTGCATGTGACCTCAAAAACAAGTCTCTGAAATCGGTAAAATCTCATCTCGGGGGAGGAGGAGAAGGGGGGGGGGGTAGGAGGGGTGAGGTGGGTAGGAGGGGTGAGGGGGAGGAGGAGGGGGGAGGCTGTAATATAAGGGTTCACTACACTCGCCCCTTTGAACACCTCCCAACAATATTCATGAATGCGGCCTTGGCAGGAAGTGTACAATACAAGTAATGGTTAACACTCACTTAGACCAAGGATGAACAACAAAGCCATTAAGTGCCTCTTTTTATTATTTTTATTCTGTTTGCTTCTGTGATTGTTATTAATATTATAATTAATATTGTAATTGTTATTATTACAATTAATAATAATAATAATAATAATAATGTTTGGTGATCATCTTTATATAGAGTGTAAACTGTGTTCATATTAACACCAGTAAAGTTGGTTAAGGTTTCAACACCCGACTCTTGACTGTGGTCCCCAGGTGATGTCCTCAGAGGATGGGGCGTCTCTCTCGTCCGTGGAGCTGACACTGCCTCACATCGCCCGGGAGGTGCTCAGACGAAAGGCCCTGGCCCACGTCCATGTTGAGGTGAGTACTGACTTATGTGGGACTCTAACCACGTCCCTTAGACACAAGGCCCTGGCCCATGTTTTTGTTGAGGAGTGTTATGACTGCTGTGTGGGGGCCCTAATCATGTCCCAAGGCCCTGAGTTATAACTGCTGTGTTTGGGCCCTAATCACGTCCTAAGGCCCTGAGATGCAAGGGTCTGACCCACGCCTTTTGCGAGGTCAGTGCGTTATACCGTATTTCTGGCTGTGGTTACCCTTGGCGGTAACATTGGGGGCCTTACCCTCCAGTGTACAGGGTGACTCTCACGTCCAAGTAACATTTCTTGAACTTGATAAATACTAAAACTCAGGTGGTGATAATGTGTCCGTGTTGGTGGTCAAATTGTTTCCTTATCAACATTAAGCTGCTGTCTACGCTAAAGTCTACTAGGAGATGGAGAGTGTAGGAGCCCAAATAAGACAACAAACAACGAAATACTCCGCCTGTACATTGAAATTCGCACCTCATCTGCATTTACCGCACGAATGAAAAACGCTAACCATACTTTTAACATTTACAGTTGAGAAAATTTTATGTAAACATTGACCAGTTGAATCCATACACTACGCCTTATATAATTGTGGTAACGTATAAAGGGCGGGAAAGGAGCGCTTATTGATTGACCTTACTGGGGTAATTCATCGCCATTAGAACCTCAACATGAAGACAAGGTCCATATGATTTTAATAAAGACTAATATGAAGTGTACCTGTAATCTGCGTCAACACATGATAATTAGCGTACCTGTATTCTACGTCAACATGGTAATTAGCGTACTTGTATTCTACGTCAACATGGTAATTAGTGTACCTGTATGCTACGTCAACATGGTAATTAGTGTACCTGTATTCTACGTCAGCATGGTAATTAGTGTACCTGTATTCTACGTCAACATGGTAATTAGCGTACTTGTATTCTACGTCAACATGGTAATTAGTGTACCTGTATGCTACGTCAACATGGTAATTAGTGTACCTGTATTCTACGTCAACATGGTAATTAGTGTACTTGTATTCTACGTCAACATGGTAATTAGTGTACCTGTATTCTTCGTCAACATGGTAATTAGTGTACCTGTATTCTACGTCAGCACACATAATAACTCTACCTGTAGTTTATAAAAGCTCATTGCTGCATATTAATAACTGCGAATACCAATCTAGTTTACAGACAATAATTCAGCTGGTTGCGTCCATTACTCTGTGTGTGTGTGTGTGTGTGTGTGTGTGTGTGTGTATTTTAGAGCGACTATTTTGGGTAGAGATGACACCAATTAGATGTTATCGTTATCGGCAAGTAGTTGTTTACTCGGATTACCTACCTTGTTAAGTAATTAATAGTGTATACTGATGTTAGTTACCTTGGTAATGAATACAACAGGTAGTTATTGGCCAAGATAATGATCAAATTGCTTCCTAAGACACAACTACTATGATTACTCGATGATGTAACCTCAGATATTCCACTAGAATATATATTTTTTTAGTTTGATAATGTGTTACTAGGAGATGCTTAATATCATAGTGCTGTACTGTACATTAGTGTGGCTGCTGATGAATTTTAATACCCTATAGTTTGTTTCTGGTGTGTTGAGTGTGACGGTTTAGTTGACAAGGCAAGATGTGATCAAGTATTGTTACTATACTGTCATATTATAGTTAATACAAGGACGTAAAACACCTTTTGGATCAATGATTTTTGTCTGTCCTTTTTCTTACGGCAATTATGTCGAGCATCACCTTTAGTTACTGCACAAAAGAGAGTTGGACAATGACCGACTTGAAAAAAACAGATCACACAAACGAAAAATTTGCTAAATTGAAAATGTTAAAACTCAAAGATATTAACACTTACTGCTGTGCCCTCTTTGTTTACAAATATATCAATCACTTGCTTGACAATAATTATTTCCAGTTCCGGAATAATCACAGATACAACTTAAGGCACCCAGAGCTACTAAGACCACCCCCCATGCGCTCCTCTCAGTCCCAGACCTCCGTAAAATATCACGGTGTGAAGGTGTGGAACAACTTACCCCCACCCATCCCACCAAACACTACGCTCCCTTCCTTTAAATCATCTCTTAAAAAATATCTATTGTCTAAGTATTAATATTTCTTGTAACACTCACTATATTTACAGTACCTGCTTTTATTGTACCATCAAAACCGTTTTATCGGAAATTAATATGTAATTAGACAAGAAATTACCATTGCAATAAACATATTTGCCAACAAGATATAATCCTGACAGCTCTGTCCTCTTGTTCAACCTTATTACTGTACACCCCAGGTTGTACTGCTCCCCCATTATACTTATGTGTTTCAATTCCACTGTAGTTTACGTACATACAGTACTTATAATATAAATAAAAAAAATATAATAATAATAAATAAATAAAATAAATAAATATTGAAGTGATAACCGTGGTAACATTATGAGATGTTCTTATTACCACCATGCTATTGTACTATTCCAGATGTTACTAAATGTTACATAATACTTCCTTGAGATAACTATATAGTATATATCAGGTGCCTCAAAGAGAGCTCAGGTTCTCAACTGGCTCAGCCATGTTAATATTGTTATTATTATCCACTCTGTATCTGCGTTTTTCTGGCTAAATAACTATTTCAATTCAATTCAATTGTATTGATCTTTGTACACCATTGATCTTGCGAGGTGTTCCCTGAAAATGTCTGACTGAAACCCAAATCGACTAGATGTGCTGCGTAAGGTGAAGTAGAAGGATCGATTATGACATTCCCACAATGCAAATCCAGAGGATGAGACCCAACGACGTGGAACTGAAATTGTGTGATGTTACACCTTTATAGTACACTTTAGAGCGGCACGTCTTTAATATACTCCATGACGATAGCCTTTGAGTTTGAGGTAATACCGAGGAGCGTCCCCTGCCCCCTGTAGGATACTAGCCTCTTTGGTCACTGAACCTCCTGTGTGGAGAGTCTTCACTGCCACATCGATCGTCTCTTCGTTGTCCAGAGTATATCGGTACAGACCTGTTTAACCAAACCTGCCGCAGCCTATGATGGGGACGAGGCCAAGTCTGTCCCAGGAGAGGCGGGGCAGTTATGTTAATATGTAAGTTTGACGGAAGGGTTGGTGTTGGGTGAGGAAGAAGTGGAGGAGGAGTGGGAGTCTTGGGAGGAGGTAGAGGGGGACTTATAATCATCATCATCATCATCATCATCATCTTCCCTCACCTTCTTCGGGGAAACATTTGGTGAGGTCGCATGTTTCGTTCCTCGACTTTCACTCATATTCACGTTATATTATAAAGACTTTAACGAACCACAACGAAGTAAAGCAGAAAATCGAATAATCTTCTTTATAGGAAGAAGTGGCGGAAAGGATAAAGGTAAAGTAAAGAGTGACTAACTCTTTATAAACTTAATAACAAAAACTTAAGTTCATCCTTCAAAGTATACACGTTTTCTTTTACACAATCAGTATAGAAAGAACAAACTTAACGGGAACTTATCTAAATTATAGAAAAGCAACACCAAATTGTAATTTAATAATAATTGACATTCAGTCATTAAGACCAAGAACAACTGATACGCTGTATATATTATCTTTAAGCAAAAGTAAAAATTACCTGAGAAATAGAAAAATTCTTGCTGGTTGACGAACTACGAACGTTTCACGTTGTCGGCGCATGACGCCCAAATTTTCACTCCCAACACCTGCTTTTGACCTTCCTTTTATCCTCGCTCTCCTCATTTTCATTTCATCCTTCGCTACCTTCCTTGCTCCCTTACCGTCATACCTGGTAAACGTAGACAGCCCGGGTTCGCTACAGTTGCCTCAGAAACCCGGTTGAAGGTGGCAGCTGTAGTCTGATGGTATCTGCCATATCTGTCTTCTACTAGGATGTGTAGATATGCCCTTATTATAACTCTTTTCATGTGTGTGTGTGTGTGTGTGTGTGTGTGTGTGTGTTTGTTTTATCTGAGTAACATAAATATCAGGAGTATATACGATCAATACCTACTTGTTATAATCAATATTTATTTCGTAATCAAATACAAAATGATAGATCATTCAGCCTAAAGGATCCTCTAGTGACTAGTGCCAACACCACCACAGTTACACAAATCTCATAAATGATGTTTGGATCTTTTTTTTTTTTTTAATAAACTCTTTGATCATTTCTTGTATGAATTTGTTAATGGGATGCCTTGGCCATGGCAGTTCAGATATTAACACGGAAAAGACAACAGAGGCTAGACTTGGGTAGATGCGGCGGGTCCGACGCTCCTGATGATCTCCATGGTCTGGTTAGAGCTGAACGGACACTTCTGGTAAGTGTTGGCACAGTCCTCGACAGAGCCAGTCTGGCGGCCCAGGAAGAAGGCCCGCTGAAAGGTGGTGGCTGGACTGTTGAGCTGGTTGTGGTTGAGGCTGCTATGATCCTCAATGAAGGATATGAGCAGATCCTCGTCAGGAGCCAGCTGGGCCTCGGGGGTGGCCGCCAGCTCGCACACCAACCGTTGGCCACAGTTGGTCTCTTGGTCTAAACTTTCGGCAACGGCAAACAGAGCCTCTAAAGCGTTGGTGGAGAAGCCGTTGTCAGGCAGCTGTATTGCTTGACGCACGACGCGGAGGTGAAATTTGGGTTTCAACAAACTGGCCTTCTTAAGAGTAGCGAGGCCAGCGGCTCCAAGAAGAAGGCCAGTGCCGCCGATCAGCGCCAGGGTAGGGTTAGCGATCGTCACTCCCACAGTCACTGCCGTCGTCAATATGAAGGGCGTCACCAGATCCAGCAGGACGACCAGGACGGCGCCTGTGAGCCATTTCTTCAGCTGCATGTTGTCTGGCGAGGAGAGAGACTTTACTGTATGCGTGTATGTTGTCTGGCGAGGAGAGAGACTTTACTGTATGCGTCATGGGGCTAGTTTAGGTTAGATTTGGTTAGGTTGGGTTTTGTTTAGTTAGCTTAGGTTGGTTAGGTTAGGTTAGGTTAGATTTGGTTAGGTTGGGTTTTGTTTAGTTAGCTTAGGTTGGTTAGGTTAGGTTAGGTTAGATTTGGTTAGGTTAGGTGGAGTGAGGTTTGGTTAAGTAAGTTAGATTAGGTTAAATAGGTTAGGCTAGGCTAGATGAGGTTAAGTAGGTCAAATTAGGTTAAATTAAGCAAGTTGGGTCTAGGTTAGAATTAGGTTAAGTTAGGTTAGGTTAAGTTAGACGTAAATATAAACATTACTAAAATACACAGATGTTGGTGGTAAGATATATACTATGAGCAGATCAAAGTACTTAGCTAATGAGGAACGAGATGAGAGACAGAGTAGGAAGGAAGTGTTTGTGGATGTGGGAGAGCTAAATAAACCAGAGAATTAGGAAAGGTGAAAAAACACTAGAATAAGGAGTGATTAGTGAAACAGAGAATGAGTGAGGAGACAGATAAACAGAGGAATTGGGAGATATAGGTAAATTTACTGACTCGCCTCACAGACCACCAACTTACCTGCACTCTGAAGGAAATCTGCTAAGGAACTGGACAGCTCAGCGAGTGGAGAGGTTGTGGGTAATTGAAGGCTGTGTCCTGTTTATATACCATAATTGTAGTGGAGGTTCAAGGTGGGTGAAAGAAAGAAAACGAAGGAAGGGGCATTGTGGTGGTAAACAAGGTCACACACACACACACACACATTTTAAAGTGTTTCGGGAATAATGGCTTCAACTATGCATATATTTTCCCCTCTAATATATTATTTACAGATAAATCCTTCAAATTTTGAGTATCTGGGCAACACTCGGATGTTGCCATATACCCACGTCATGTATTTCCACTGAGGGACCCATAGTGGCCATACAGCTATATATTAACACACAATAACGTCATTATCTGGCAATTATAGGAGTGACCTAGTTGGTTTCTATAGCATTCTTTTGTCCTTTGTGGGAGAATATCCATAGCGCGTAATTAGTCTCATTGTTCTATACTGTACTGTGTAGAAATGAAGGGTTGAAAGAAAACGGAAATTGGGTGACACAGGCAGACAGACACATATAAACTCATGCACATAGACAGACAGACAGAAAGACGCACAAATAGACAGACAGACAAACACCCTTAGACAGACAAACGACAGGTAGAAACATACACACACACACACACACACACACACACCTGCTCATAATATAAATTGCACCCCTCGTCTTCACACAGTATAAAGTTAAACCGTATATAAATGTTTCTATTGCTAAGTGTAGTGACCTTACTTTTAGGTACTTTTAGGTCACTTTTAGGTACTTTTAGGTCACTTTTAGGTCACTTTTAGGTACTTTTAGGTCACTTTTAGGTCACTTTTAGGTACTTTTAGGTCACTTTTAGGTCACTTTTAGGTATTTTTTTAGGTGTAGAAATAATCGTCAATACTTATGTTCTTTGTGGGATTAATGGCTCTACTTTTTGGTAGCTTTTGCTGTATATAAACTCTAATCAGATAGTTTGGTTTAGTTAGTATGGTGATAATATTTTCTGCTATCTTAAAACCCTTCAAATTTATCTATGGTCACCTATAAATTGTTGTTGACGGTAGAGTCTCGGTGTTAATTTTGTCTCCTAACTGGTGCTAAGTGAAGGTATCTAGTTAAGGTAGAGTCTCAGTGTTAATTTTGTCTCCTAATTGGTGCTAAGTGAAGGTATCTAGTTAAGGTAGAGTCTCAGTGTTAATTTTGTCTCCTAACTGGTGCTGAGTGAAGGTATCTAGTTAAGGTAGAGTCTCAGTGTTAATTTTGTCTCCTAACTGGTGCTAAGTGAAGGTATCTAGTTAAGGTAGTCTCTCTGTGTTAATTTTGTCTCCTAACTGGTGCTAAGTGAAGGTATCTAGTTAAGGTAGAGTCTCAGTGTTAATTTTGTCTCCTAACTGGTGCTAAGTGAAGGTATCTAGTTAAGGGAGAGTCTCAGTGTTAATTTTGTCTCCTAACTGGTGCTAAGTGAAGGTGTCTAGTTAAGGTAGAGTCTCAGTGTTAATTTTGTCTCCTAACTGGTGCTAAGTGAAGGTATCTAGTTAAGGTAGAGTCTCAGTGTTATTCTGATGCCATATTAGATTATTCTATACCGGTGCTTATGTCAGGAACATTATTTTAACGCATCGCCTGAAGAATACCCACCCCAGCTTATAAGTGTGTGGACGATTGCCCGAATTACAGATAGTTACAGGTACAGTAATTTACAGGTGGTTACAGCGGATGGAACTGATAACATATACGAGATATTAAGATAATTATTAGTGTAGTCTTTCTCCTCTTTATCATCATCTTCCTCTCCTCCTACCATCCTCCTCCTTCTTCTTTCAATTTCTTCAACTGGTCCCGCACTCTTCCTCCCCTCCACCGTCCTTCTTTTCCTCCTCCTCCCCACCACCTCCCCTCCTCCCCCACCAGCCCCCTCCCCCACCAGCCCCCTCCCCCTATCAGCCCTCTCCCCCTATCAGCCCCCTCCCCCACCACCCTCCTCCCCCCACCAGCCCCCTCCCTCCCCCACCAGCCCCCTCCCTTTCCCCACGACCTTGCTGCACCTCCTAGTAAACATTCACTCTTTTCCCTGATACTTTTGATTTACGAGGCGACACCCGGACCACCGCCTGGCTCTCTTAACTGCTCATACTACTTCTAACCAACTAGATGTTCGTGTAGTAATGAAGTCCTTGGGATGGCTTTGTCTGGTGTCCTTGGTGAAATGGCCTTGTTGCTTACTATTGATGTATACCTGGACCGTCTACTGTTGGTGTATTGGGAAATTGTATACCTGCAGTGCCTAAGTATACTGTATTTCTGTGTTGTCTATATACTGTATACTGAACTCCATACACGATGTGTCCATATAAATGCCAAACCAATTGTAAACTTGTATGGTGATTTTACTTAATAACAACAATGATATAATAATAACAACATCATCATCATCATAATCATAATCATCATCATCATCATCATCATCATTATTTGGTGTACGGTATCAACAAGATCTATTTAAATAAAAAACATTATTACTCAAGCTCATGGGATCACTTTAGTAGGGCGAGGGCAAGCAGGAGCCAGTGATCCACCTGTCCATACCTGATAGCCAAGTCTGACCTCACGATATAGGAGAGAAAACGTTACAATATTCCCACTACACCCTCCAACATGACCTCTCAATTTCAAGTAGTTCAAGCATTTTGGGGAGGTTTAAAAGGTCAAAGGTCAAGGTCACAATTATCCTAAAAAGGGCATTCATTACCTGAGTGTGTGTCGACCTCTCCTCGCTCAAGTAGCTGTTTAGATTCAAGTCACACTCAACCCTGAGACTCGAGGTTGATCTGGTAGAGAGTGAAATTAATCAGGTTTCTCCACTACTCGTATCATATTAATTCATTACTAAAGTATGTATGTATTATGTATGTATGTATTGTGTATGTATGTATGTACTGCATGTGAGTATTGTATGTATGTCTGTTTATGTATGTATGTATGTAGTCAGTCAAGGTTTTGATTGAGGCCACGTTTCTGTTTACTACCTCAGCTGTTTAGTGATTACCTGTGATAATTAAGATGATGATGTTGCTTCTTCTAACCTTCCCTTCCTCTTCCTTATCCCTTTCCCTGTCTTCCTGACCCTCTTCCTGACCTCCCCTCCTCCTCCTTTGCATCGTTTACCTCCCTTCAGGTATTCAAAGACCCACAAACAAACTTTTATTACTCAGAATTTTTTTTATTAACTCGACCTACGTGCCTACCTGCCTACCTGCCCACCTGTGACAAAAGGGAAAGGTGTGAGTGTGTGTGTTATGTGTGTGAAGGTTACCCGGGCACACCTGAGTCATTGTTGTTGTTTTCATGTATTCCTACGCGTCAACAAATAAGGTCCTGAAGCTGGTGTTGTAAGTAGATCCGGAAACTAGTCTATTTAACTCAGAGTTCTCAAGTGCGTACTCTTAATAGCTATCCACACACACACACCATAGACCACAAGCTGGACTGGAAGGCCCATGTAAACAACACAATCAAGACAGCCTCGTACCGACTCTACATGCTACGGCGACTCAGGTCACTTGGGACACCCACGCCAGAGCTGAGGACCATCTACAACGCCTTTATTCTCCCCAAACTAACGTATGCGTCACCAGCCTGGTCGTCTTCTCTCAACTCCACCCAACAACGTCAGCTAGAGAAGGTACAGAAGAGGGCCTGCAGAATCATGCTCGGCGCAGAATACTCCGGCTACACCAACGCTCTCTCCTCCCTGGAAATGCCATCCCTCAGTGACCTCCACCACCAAGCACTAGCAAGGCTTGGCAGTGGACTATTGCACCACCCTCGTCATCGCCACCTCCTGCCACCGGCAGTCCCCCAGGCTACCTCGCACAGTCCGCCACTACAACAAAATTCAGCCCATAAGAGCCCGCACCGATAGATATCAGAACAGCACCATCCCATCTATTGTTAAAATAATAAACAACTCCTGACTTATGTACTGTACAGCCCTGTAAATGTATTGAACGTATATTATTATGTCTAAATCACACGTAAGTCTGTATATTTTCAGCCACCGTCTGCAACTCTATTATTTAACCGTTTATTATTATTATTATTATTATTATTATTATTATTATTATTATTATTATTATTATTGTTATTATCACACACACACACACACACACACTAGTCTACATAACTACCAGGACCTGAGTGTTGTTGGTGGCGGACTAATCTTGTGGTAGGTGGACGTGTTAGCCTTGCCCTGGGTCACGTGTCAAGGTGAGGAAGACCCCTGTGTGTTGAGTTCATCTCTCTGTGTTATCCACTTTGGTCGGTAACTGTGTCAGCTTGGGTGTGTCTCTTACTCAGCCACTTGTATTTTGTCTCTTG
>CAUDMG010000424.1:1482500-1510000 GCA_958450375.1 Homarus gammarus | reverse complement strand
GTTAGGTGGGGTGTGCCAGGTGGGGTGTGTTAGGTGGGGTGTGTTAGGTGGGGTGTGTTAGGTGGGGTGTTCCAGGTGGGGTGTGTTAGGTGGGGTGTGTTAGGTGGGGTGTGCCAGGTGGGGTGTGCCAGGTGGGGTGTGTTAGGTGGGGTGTGTTAGGTGGGGTGTGTTAGGTGGGGTGTGTTAGGTTGGGTGTCCAGGTGGGGTGTGTTAGGTGGGGTGTCCAGGTGTGTGTGTGTGTGTGTGTGGATTCAGGTGATAATGGGGCAAGATAAGGCACGGCGGTAGGAAGGTGTACAAGTGACCTCTTAGGGCCTTATCTGTACCCCACCTAAGGATTCGCCCTCGGGAAGCCACATTCATGCTTAGGACCTCCCGAGTTTTTTTTTGTTAACGCTTGTCACTTCGCCTGGCGCTTAGATAAGACAACATACACACAATTAGCCACATAAGCTTATTTCACCCCATGATTAAAGACCCTAACGATGCCTGGGGGGGTTGGGTTAGGTTAGGGTTAGATTAAGTTAGCTTAGTTTAGGATGGTTAGATTTGGTTAAGATTAGGTTAGTTTAGGTTAAGTTAGGTTAGTATTAGCGTAAGGTTAGCGTGAGATTAGGTTAGGGTAGCTTAGCATGAGGGTGGTTAATCTTCAGGTGGTGATTCAAATAGTCGCGTGAGTAGGAAGGACAGTGTGTGACTACTAACAGAGGACTCAACACCATTATGTACTGCACACGTCCACCGCCACAACCCATACAAATGTTGTTGTTTTATGGTCCCGTGGCCAATGGTCGAGGCGTCTACTGTATGTTAGTCTTCACCATCACTATAGTTGTCTACGGGTATTTCTTTTGTCCGACATTACAACCACAACCAGCCCATACAACCTCGTCCTGGTCACAACAACAACTCATAGATAACTTGTGTGTTTACTCCTTCGTCTGTCTCTCTTCCTCTTGTTCTTATAACTGTGCTGAAGGATGTTAAGTGACCCTCTCCCTTTCCTTCTCCTCCTACGTAATTATGTTATATATTATGTACCATTTATGTATATTTTCAGTAAACCTTAAATATTATATACTTTTTCTTATTCTTATTATTCTTCTTCTTCTTCTTCTTCTTATTCTTCTTCTTATTCTTATTATCATCATCATCATCATCATCATCATTCATATACATTCACCAAAAGTCATACAAATGTTCAAAAGGTCAGAGGTCAAGGTCAGGATCTGCAGACGGTCACCTCCATCACTACCACCATCCCCATCACCACCATCCCCATCACCACCATCCCCACCACCACCATCCCCACCACCACCATCACCAGCAGCAGCTGTGATTTAGTGCTTCCTTTTTTATTTATTTTTTTACTTTATTGGGCACCCCCCTACATCTTGTGCAAGGTGAAGCGCAAAAGTGCTTACAGCGCCCAACTGGGAAGCATGCTAAGTTCATGCTTGCCTTTATGTCTCATGAGTTAAGGGCGTAGAAGCCTGAAGAGTCAAGGGCGTAGAAGCCTGAAGGGTCATAGGTTTTGTCAGTAAGTTATTGGAAGCTCCAACAACTTTCCCTGAATACGAATTCGTAACTTTTCGACTTACAACAGGTACCTACTTTACTGCTAGGTGAACAGGGACTAATGGGGGCTAGGAAGAGTGTCCAAACAACTTTCCACCGGCCCGGGAATCGAGCAGTCTGGGTGGTCATGTAGCCAGACGTTCGCCTTATAGACTGTGTCTCGTATATATGGTGCCAAAGTTGTTTAGTTGTTTGTGTTGATTTGTTGCTTGAATGTTTTTGTTGAATTGTTGTTTGAATGTTTTTATTGATGTGTTGATTGATTGTTTCTTATCTGTCGTTTAATTGTTTTGTTTCTTTGTTGCTTGATTATTTTCGTTGCTTCGTTGTTGCGCCAGACGTTCACCTTACACACAGACAATGGTGACGAGGAATTGGGAGAGAGAGAGAGACGGAGAGAGAGAGAGAGGGGGGAGAGAGAGAGAGGGAGAGAGAGAGAGAGAGAGAGAGAGAGAGAGAGAGAGAGAGAGAGAGAGAGATCAGGTTATATACAATGTTACCACTAAACTTCTCTTTGACCCTCGTGAGCTTAACCACGTGCAGGTATTGAGTGACAGTCGACCTTGATGGACAGACCCGATTGTGTTTTGTTATACAGCGCCACCTTTAAGTAATTACTGTAAATGTCATGTGTTTCTCAGGTGTGTAGGTTTGTGTACGTGTGTGTGTGTGTGTGTGTGTCTGTAAATACAAGCACACACATAAACAATCATCTGGTATGCAGGTGGGATAATGTAACACACACACACACACACACACACACACACACAATCAATTAATCAATCAGTGTGATGTCCTCATATCTGAGGGTTGGCGACCACAGTCCTCCACCCTAAATGTTCTCGGGCTGTTTTAACCAATCTCTGCCTTCCTGTAGACCACCTACACTCAACTTTGCCAGATGAATTACTGGCCATCATAAAAATGTTCAAAGATGCAGCAGCAGGCGAAGACAATACACCAATGAGCATCATTAAGAATGTAGCCCACTTATTACTACCTGTTCTCCTCCACATTTGTAACTCCTCCTTCACTAGTGGTGTCTTTCCGGATAAACTGAAAATTGCTAAAGTCCACTCGGCATATAAAAACTCTGGGAATAAAGGACTCTTCAAGAATACTGGAGAAGCTAGCATGTAGTAGACTAAATTCCTTCTGCAATGCCAATAACATCTTAAATTCCTTTGATGACAGTCAGTTCACAGTCGGTATATTCTTGGACCTCTCTAAAGCCTTTGATACTGTCGACCATACCATCCGCCTTTCAAAGC
This sequence comes from Homarus gammarus, assembly GCA_958450375.1. Classification (NCBI taxonomy): domain Eukaryota; kingdom Metazoa; phylum Arthropoda; class Malacostraca; order Decapoda; family Nephropidae; genus Homarus; species Homarus gammarus. Next base: position 1,507,151 of record CAUDMG010000424.1, on the reverse strand, counting down.
TTGAACATTACGGCGTTATGGGCCTGTCCCACAATTGGCTTACCTCATATCTGTCCAGCAGGATGCAGTATGTCTGCTATAATAATCATTAATCTGACTCCTCGCCAATCTTGTATGGCGTCCCCCAAGGTTCCATTCTCGGTCCAGTACTGTTTTTGTTGTACATAAACGACATAGTCCACGCCAGCACACTCATAAAATACAACTTATTTGCAGACGATAGTAATCTCTATGCCAGCAACTCAGACCTCCATTCCTTAATGAGAACTATGAACACTGAATTGACTAAAGTCAGGACCTGGGTAATACGTAATAAACTAACCTTAAACCTTGAGAAAACCGATCTTTCACAGAAGGAAAAAATTACCCCCAGACTTGGATCCTCTGTACCTTGGTAATACAGTCCTCAAATGCGAACAAAATACTAAATTCCTCGGAGTTATTGTTGATGAGAAACTTAACTGGAGAAACCACATACAAGCCATTCACAGTAAAATCAATAAACAGTGCGGTATCATGTATCACACTCGACAGTCACTCACTCTCACAGCAATGAAAGAAATCCATCATGATCTTCTTTACCAACACCTGATACACTGTCACACACTATGGGGGACTCTGGCTCTTCTAAAACACAATCCCTGGTTACTTCACAAAAGAGAGTTGTACGGACAATGACCTACTTGAAAAAAGCACAGCACACAAACGAAAAATTTGCGAAATTGAAAACGTTAAAATTCGAAGATATTAAGACCTACTGCTGTGCCCTCTTTGTTTACAAATCTATCAATCACTTGCTTGACAATAATTATTTCCAGTTCCGGAATAATCAGAGATACAACTTAAGGCACCCAGAGCTACTAAGACCACCCCCCATGTGCTCCTTTCAGCCCCTGACCTCCATAAAATATCACGGTGTGAAGGTGTGGAACAACTTACCCCCACCCATCCCAGCAAAGACTACGCTCCCTTCCTTTAAATCATCTCCTAAAAAATATCTATTGTCTAAGTATTAATATTTCTTGTAACACTCACTATATTTACAGTACCTGCTTTTATTGTACCACCAAAACCGTTTTATCGGAAATTATCATGTAAATAGATAAGAAATTACCATCGCAATAAACATATTTGCCAACAAGATATAATCCTGACAGCTCTGTCCTCTTGTTCAACCTTAATACTGTACACCCCAGGTTGTACTGCTCCCCCATTATACTTATGTTTTTCAATTCCAATGTTACATAATACTTCCTTGAGATAAATGTATAGTATATATCAGGTGCCTAAAAGAGAGCTCAGGTTCTCAACTGGCTCAGCCATGTTAATATTGTCATTAGTATCCACTCTGTATCTGTGTTTTTCTAGTAAATTAACTGTTTCAATTCAATTCATTAATATTTCTGTTATTATCCCCGCATCTCTAATTATATGGTGTGTGTGTGTGTGTGCGCGCGCGTGTGTGTGTGTGTGTGTGACAAACACAGAACAAAAGTTAGGGTTTAAGAGGACAGTCTGAGGTGAGGTAGTGTGGTGCTTCACCTGGCCGCCTGATGCCTTCTCACCTGATATTGTCCACCTGATCACCTGTATGAGTCATTGAACCTTCACAGAACCACCTGCGTCGTAGTGAAAAGAAATGAACTTCAATATAATCTAGTTTAGACCAGGTGTGCAATCAAAGACAAAAGTTTTGTCACGTGTTTTGTCCGAAGATTTAATATAACTCGTGAAACATTATGAGAGCCCCTACCACAAGGCAGAGCGCACCAAAAGTTTAGCCCTTCGTCATATGTTTTCACCAAATATCACGACACGACTTTTGTCTTTCATTGTACACACTCGCCACCAAAGGTCCTGTCACCTGACCCGCCTCTTCATGAACCCAGAGATTCAGAGACCTTACAGGCAGGTGAAGCGACAGGGCTTTGTTGACGAGTGTACTGTACTGTATATGTTAAGGTCAGGGTTCGTGGATTTGAGGGTTTAAGGTTTAAGAGTTTCAGGGGTTCGGGTTTAGTGGTTTAGTGGTTGAAGGATTAGGAGATCCAGGGATTCGGGATTTATATGTTAGAGGATTTAGGGATTCAATGATTCAGGGGTTCAGTCTGTTTCATCAATATCAATACAGGGTAAAAAAAATCCTGATTATTTTTCAGTGACACTGTGTATGTGAATGGTTCAATGAGTGGACCTAACCTAACCTAACCTAACGTACGTAATTACCTCACCATCCACCTACCCACCACCCTACTAACCTCCTCTCTTCACCACCCACCTACCTACCTCACCACCCATCTACTTACCCTCTCCTCTTCTCCACCCTCCCACCCACCCACCCACCTACATACTTCGACGAGGCAGCTTAAGCCGGAGAAGGCAAGTGACGTAGACAAACAGGATGAGTGATGACCGGGTTGCCCTCACTACCGTGTATACCACCAGTGTGTGTCTTCCCCGTCAGGCAGCTCCTCCGTGCGGTGACATGTGCGGTTAATTAGAGAAAAAGAGAGAGAGTTAGAGAGACTACTTTACATGGCCTTAATATAAGCTGTTGATTTTCATTGGTGCCAGAAACTTCTATTATATAAATACATAAAGTGATTTAGAAAAGGAAAACTAAAAACATCAGTGGATTTTTATTTAAGTTTTGTGTTGGTTGTGAGATCTGATAATGATTTATACTTACGTCAAATATTCCCCCCAGGAAACTCGACTAGAGGAGGAATAATCCCTAGATAATAGACTTCTCAAGATAAAGGAGTTCCACAGATAAAACAGTTTCCTAACTAACGGAAACCTCCCAATAACGGAATCCTCCCAATAACGGAATCCTCCCAATAACGGATTCCTCCAAATAACGGATTTTCCCCCAGGCAAGAGAGGCATATAGGGCAAGATGTCCAACATATTACCCAACTCTCCCTACGGATTTAACGTCCGTGAGCCGCTGCCAGACTATGACTACAACGACAATGGAAACACGGAACTGCTCGACAATGGCGCTGAGGAGATTATGACTATACTTCAGGTGTGTGTCGGGGGGGAGGAGGGGGCACTTGTCTACCTACTCTTAATTACAATCTCTAACGAGGTAATTTAGTCTTAGTGAATAATTATTAGTGTTGTCAGTTTTAGTGTAGGTAGTGTGTTGTATAATTACGTTGTGTGTTGGTAGTTCCCGTCAAATTATAGATTATTTGAGTAGTTGTGTTGATCATAGTATAATTGGGTAGTTTAGGTCGGACCGTTTATATAGAGTATTGAGGTAGTTTAGTCAATTATAGTGTATGCTATATTTATGTGTGTAACAAAAACTTAATATAATAAATTAACATACATACATACATACATACATACATGGGAGCATTATTTACTATTTACTTTTCATATCTTTATCATCCTTTCCTCCCCACCTCCCCTTCGTAATCATCGACGAAGCTCCACGGTCACGTTTCAGGTAGACTCAATTCAAGGTCAACCAGCTATACTTACAGTAGCCGCTGGAGGTATTGTGTATGATCAGTGCTGGGTTATTTTAGGTGAGAAAGCTATTTAATTTAAGGTATTTTAGGTAAGAGAGCCATTATATTTTAGGCAACATTAGTGCCCTTCTTTACCGAGCATCTTACTTATGTCTAATGTCTTTATTGTCTTTAAGTAATGTCTTTATTCCTATAGACTAATGGCTAGTGTCTTTGAGTGGCCAATAATGTCTGTGTCTTTCTGTCTGTCTCAAGTTCTATGTCTCTTCTGAGTGGCTGTATGTCTGTGTGTTTCTGTCTGTCTCAAGTTCTGTGTCTCTTCTGAGTGGCTGTATGTCTGTGTCTTTCTGTCTATCTCAAGTTCTGTGTTTTTTCTGAGTGGCTGTATGTCTGTGTGTCTGATTGTCCATATATGTCTGAGTGGTATGGCTATATGTGTGTCTAATTTGTATTGCATTGTATATTTACCTTCGTCATCCACCTGTGTGCGTGCGTCTCTCTCTCTCTCTCTCTCTCTCTCTCTCTCTCTCTCTCCTGTCACTTATACAGGATTGTCCCTTAAGGGCTTCTCTCACTTCACCCTCACCTCTCCCTCACCCTTTCTCCCCCCCCCCCCCCATCTCCTCCCTCCCCCTTCAACCTTCACGCCATAACTCTGTTTAGTTCGTCACGTCTTGGTCGCGATGAGGATTTGTGGGTTTTCTGTATAATTCGTGTGTGTGTGTGTGTGTGTGTGTGAGAGTGGTGTTGTGTTGTGTGTGTGTGTGATTTACCAAGAACCAGAAAACTTGTTTACTGAATTTCTCGCGTGGAAAGAAAACGTAACTTCTTGTTGTGTAGGACATACTATTTTAAGTTTGTTTACAATGGGTTTGTGTCGCAGTGTGTACTTAATGGGTGTTGAGGGGTCAGACTATATAATAACCTCTGTATGTTTACGGAGCTTTAGTGTATATCAACTTAGGTGAATGTAGCGTAAATTGGCGAGTAAAGGAGAGTAAAACTTTGTCTTGATGAGAGAGAAGGAAGGGGGTGATCTAGTCCACGGCGAGTTGAATGATTGTCATCTGTGTTTTGGTGCTATCAATATTAAGATCACGATTAGGTACGCTTAGAAACGGTGTGGATTAGGACCTGTGCCTATTAGGACTGGTAACTATTGCAATTGGTATATATTAGAACAGGGGCTCTATTACGATTGAGACCCAGTTCAATTAATTTCTATTATTGATGGCCACGTTTGGGACAATTTGGAATGTATTATAATAGGATTTTGGGCTAATTAGTACTAGGGTGTATTAGTACTGGGGTCTATTAGTACTGGGGTCTATTAGTACTGGGATCTATTAGTACTGGGGTCTATTAGTACTGGGGTCTATTAGTACTGGGGTCTATTAGTACTGGGGTCTATTAGTACTAGGGTCTATTAGTACTAGGGTCTATTAGTACTGGGATCTATTAGTACTGGGGTCTATTAAAACTGGGATCTATTAGTACAAGGGGCTATTAATATTAAAGGCTATTAGGACAGGAGTCTATTAGTCCTAAATCCTATTAGTACTGGGGTCTATTATGCCTGGGGTCTAATAGGACAGGGCCTAACCTAACCAAGTAAAATAGACTGAATAGATGGCGTCACCCCCCTTTGGTCTGGGTTCACGGAAGGTCAACCTAACCTAACCTAACCCAACATTGCTATTAGCGTGACCACTGTTATTATGACGATTATTACGCTAGTGCTAATTATGTTCCTATTATTATGACGGGATATTTTGGTGCGTTGTTATGATGGTGACGTGACTGTTATGTGACAAGTTAAACTGAGAGGATTAGACTCTTTATAAAGTTTTGTAAATAGAGTTGATAATAATGACGATGATGATAATGATAATAATAATAATAATAATAATAATAATAATAATAATAATATTTACGTCTTAACAGTGTGACTTTGGATTAGGTCACGAAAGATTAGATGAATGATGTAAGATTGGATTAAAAATATAACAAGAAATGAATTAAAACCTACATGGATTAATTTTGTAAGGTTAGATTAATTAAAAAAAATATTATTTAAACAATACTACACAACCGGGAATTAATAAGAAGCTCGACGGAATATAACCTTGATATAACGTCATTATAGCATTTGTTTTGTAATATACTTTCATTATTTTTCGTATCTCACTTAACTACTTATTTACTTATTTACTTATTTTCTTATTTGCCGCCAAAAATTAAAAAAAAAATATACGTGAAGATTTTTTAAAGAAATTATTTGTCTTACGATGATTTTAAATGTGGTTAGGTTAGGTTAGGTTAGGTTAGGTTAGGTTAGGTGATTTAAACAGCTTGGTGTGAATTTTTTGTCTCCTCGATCCATTCACACTCATACTCACACTTAAAACACTTCCTTGACACACTTCCTTGACACACATCCCTAACACACTTCTCTAACACACTTCCTTGACACACTTCCTTGACACACATCCCTAACACACTTCTCTAACACACTTCCTTGACACACTTCCTTGACACACATCCCTAACACACTTCTCTAACACACTTCCTTGACACACATCCCTAACACACTTCTCAAACACACTTCCTTGACACACTTCTCTAACACACTTCCTTGACACACATCCCTAACACACTTCTCTAACACACTTCCTTGACACACATCCCTAACACACTTCTCTAACACACTTCCTTGACACACATCCCTAACACACTTCTCTAACACGCTTCCTTGACACACTTCCTTAACACACTTCCTTGACACACTTCCTTAACACACTTCCTTGACACACTTCCTTAACACACTTCCTTGACACACATCCCTAACACACTTCTCTAACACACTTCCTTGACACACATCCCTAACACACTTCTCTAACACACTTCCTTGACACACTTCTCTAACACACTTCCTTGACACACATCCCTAACACACTTCTCTAACACACTTCCTTGACACACATCCCTAACACACTTCTCTAACACACTTCCTTGACACACATCCCTAACACACTTCTCTAACACACTTCCTTGACACACTTCCTTAACACACTTCCTTGACACACTTCCTTAACACACTTCCTTGACACACTTCCTTAACACACTTCCTTGACACACATCCCTAACACACTTCTCTAACACACTTCCTTGACACACATCCCTAACACACTTCTCTAACACACTTCCTTGACACACTTCCTTAACACACTTCCTTGACACACATCCCTAACACACTTCTCTAACACACTTCCTTGACACACATCCCTAACACACTTCTCTAACACACTTCCTTGACACACTTCCTTAACACACTTCCTTGACACACTTCCTTAACACACTTCCTTGACACACTTCCTTAACACACTTCCTTGACACACATCCCTAACACACTTCTCTAACACACTTCCTTGACACACATCCCTAACACACTTCCTTAACACACATCCCTAACACACTTCCTTAACACACTTCCTTAACACACATCCCTAACACACTTCCTTGACACACTTCCTTAACACCAGCACCACCAGCAGGAGGAAACACTTCATAAGCTACCTGCAGGGGGGGGGGGGGTCGCGGCAGGCGGATGACCTTGGATCATTAGCACGCAGGGTGGAGGCGTGTGTGTGTGTGTGTGTGTGTGTGGTAGTGTTTTATAGGGCCATGAATCTATAACCTAACCTAACCTAACCTAACCTAACCTAACCTAACCAAACCAAACCTAACCTAACCTAACCTAACCTAACCTAACATAACCTAACCTAACCAAACCAAACCTAACCAAACCAAACCTAACCTAACCTAACCTAACCTAACCTAACCTAAGGTGAAATAACATGAGGTGCTTGAAGGTGATTCTCTTGAGCCTCTTCCTATTGTTGTCTTGCCAAGTTTTGTTTTGACTAAGTGTCCCATAGATGCGGCCGACACTGTACTCAACGGCCTTCATTTCCTCAACTGCAAGCTCAGGTAGTTGATCAAAAACTATCGTTACTGGGGGGGGGGGGGGGGATTCAGAATGAGCACTTCGACTCCTGTTGTTTCGATGTTGTTATCAAAATCATTCGTCCATTGTGTCATATTGTCTAACGTAATTTAGTAAAGATGGTGTGTCCAGGGATCGAATCAATGACCCTGAGGTTAGGAGGCGAAGTGTTATACCCATTCAGCCGTCGCACCATCTATCGATTAACGACATAAATAGATAATTTTGGTGACTTAAGACACTATCCCTGCACTCTGACCTTCCTAACCCCGATAACAAATTATTTACGCAACAATTTACAGCGAAATGATTTACACAAACAACTTTTATCGATAAATTGTTAATGGAAGTCGATGAACCAGGTGGCTGGGTCGTGCAGGGTCAGTGATCCATACCTTAACTGATGATAACCTAACCTAACCTACTTCCACCCCAATTTTCCTTCCTCCTCCCTCCCCCTCCCCCTTCCCACACATTCCCCCTTTCCCTTTACCCCCTTTCCTTTCCCTCCCTCCTTCGCCCCACCCAAGTCCACTCTACACAGTAAGGTTTAATTATTTTCCTCCTGGTGTCCATAATGGTACGATGAGCGATAACACACACGCCACCCGCTGCTGCCCACTGCCGCCCACTGCCATCCACTACTGTCCACTGCCACCCACTACCGTCCACTGCTGCCCACTGCCACCCTCTACCGTTCACTACCGTCCACTGCCACCTACTGCCACTCACTGCCTTCCTAAGCCACCCTCTACCGTCCACTGGTGCCCACTGCTCCCCTGTACTGCCACCCATTGCCTCCCTGTCACCTACTGCCACCCACTACTGCCCACTGCCCCCTCTACTACCCACTGCCGCCCACTGCCGCCCACCACCTTGAGTACGATAACTGAACCTTATATGTACAGTGCGACGTCATCTCACACACACACACACACACACACACACACACACACACACACACCCCATACCCCCCACCACACATACACACACACCACACACACACACACACACACACCATACCCCCCACACACCATACCCCCCACCACACACACACACACACCCCACCCCACCACACATACACACACTCCACACACACACACACACACACCATACCCCCCACACACCATACCCCCCACCACACACACACACACACACACACACACACCACACATACACACACACCACACACACACACACCATACCCCCCCCCACACACACACACACATGCACACACACCACACACACACACACACCATACCCCCCCACACACCATACCCCCCACCACACACACACACACACACACACACACACACACACCCCACCACACATACACACACACCACACACACACACACACACACCATACCCCCCCACACACCATACCCCCCACCACACACACACACACACACACACACACACACACCATACCCCCCACCACACACACACACACACACACACACACCATACCCCCCACCACACACACACACTACTCGGGATCCATAAACTGGCCCTTAAAACCATCCCTGAGCAAGACACTGTGAATACCAGAGACCTAAAGTTAGTTGGCACGATGCACACTACACGAGGGAATTATTGAACCGTCCCAACTAACACCCAATTAATATTCCGTGTAAAGTGGACAGTTAGGTTAGGTTAGGCTAGGCTGGGTTAGGTTAGGATAGGTTAGGGCTGAGTAGGTTAGGATAGGTTAGGCTTAGGTTAGGTTAGGTTCGATTTTGTTAAGTTAGGTTCGGGCAGAGTAGGTTAGATTAAGTTAAGTTAGGTGAGGTTAGGTTAGATTAAGTTAAGTTAGGTTAGGTTAGGTTATGGGTCTCTCTTGACTACGGCTCACTTAACTTACAATCTGCAACACCTGTGGAGGAATGCCACAACACGTGACCCTGTAATAGTGTGGCATTGTACCGCCCCCTCCCCTCCTCCCCTTCTCTCCACTTTCCTCACTCCCTCTCCTCCTCCCCTCACCTCACTAAACCCCCTTCTACCCCCCTTCCCTCCCTCCCTCCCCCCTCCCTCCCTCCCCTCCCTCCCCCCTCCCTCCCCCTCCCTCCCTCCCCCCTCCCTCCCTCCCCCCCTCCCTCCCTCCCCCCCTCCCTCCCCCCCCCCTACCTCCCTCCTCCCTCCCTCCCCCCTCCCTCCCTCCCCCTCCCTCCCTTCCCCTCCCTCCCTCCCCCCTCCCTCCCCCCTCCCTCCCACCTCCCTCCCTCCCACCTCCCTCCCTCCCACCTCCTCCCTCCCACCTCCCTCCCTCCCCCCCTCCCTCCCCTCCCCCCTCCCTCCTCCTCCCTCCTCCCTCCCTCCCTCCCTCCCTCCCTCCCTCCCTCCCTCCCCCCCAATCACTTGTAAGGCTCCACCACGCACCCACAGTTAAGAGTCGTCCACATGACATCATTATCAACAACTGCTTATGTCAGTCCGTGTGTCTGTCCTTACGTCCGTCCGTGTGTCTGTCCTTACGTCAGTCCGTGTGTCTGTCCTTACGTCAGTCCGTGTGTCTGTCCTTACGTCAGTCCGTGTGTCTGTCCTTACGTTTGTCCGTGTGTCTGTCCTTACGTTTGTCCGCGCGTATGTCCTTACGCCCGTCCATGGTTCTGTCCGTGCGTCCATGAGTGGGTCCGTGCATCTGTCTTTACGTGTCAGTCTGTGGTTCTGTCTTTACCTACGTCCGTTCATATACATCAGTCCGTGCGTCTGTCTTTACTTTTGCCCGTCCGTGCGTCTCTATTTACGTCCTTTCGTTCGTGCGTTCGTGTTCGTGTTGAAGTGTTCGGATGAGTTCTGGCGACAAGGGCTTCGTGTTCGTGTTGTATACAATTATATTATTTTTTGTGGTGAATAAACTGGTGAGCTGCTGAAGGATAAAAAAGATTTGCTTATTTGTGTGAGTTTAATCTGGTGTAGCTTGATGAGAGAGAGAGAGAGAGAGAGAGAGAGAGAGAGGCTTAAAGAGAGAGGCTTAAAGAGAGAGAGGTTTAAAGCGAAAGAGAGAGAGGCTTAAAGAGAGAGAGAAAGAGAGAGAGAGAGAAACTTAAAGAGAGAGGCTTAAAGAGAGAGAGAAAGAGAGAGAGACAAACTTAAAGAGAGGCTTAAAGAGAGAGAGAAAGAGAGAGAGAGAGAGAAACTTAAAGAGAGAGGCTTAAAGAGAGAGAGAAAGAGAGAGAGACAAACTTAAAGAGAGGCTTAAAGAGAGAGAGAGAGAGAGAGAGAGAGAGAGAGAGAGAGAGAGAGAGAGAGAGGCTTAAAGAGAAAGAGAGAGAGAAAGAGAGAGAGAGAAACTTAAAGAGAGAGAGAGAGAGACTAGACTAACTTAACGTAGTCTAACCGAGCTGTAATTAAGGGGTACAGCGACTAGTGACTTAGGCCTCAGTGATGATGGGCCTTAATTCACGATAACTTATTAATATATGTTAAAAATACAGGTCTTTATATAATGGGCTCCACACACACACACACACACACACACACACACACACATACACACACAATAGAATCACGTTACGAAAGCTGTAAAAATATTAATAGCTATTATGAACACTGTTAGGTTAGGTGGTTAGGTTAGGTTAGGTTAGGTGGTTAAGTTAAGGTTAGATTAGGTTGTTTTAGTTAAGTTAGGTTACGTTAGGTTGTTGTGTTTGCTTAGATTAGGTTAAGTTAGGTTAGATTAGGCTGTGCTCTGGTGTGTTCGGCGCCCCCCACACACACAGTACCATGTTGCAGGCAGCCGCACCTCACCCCTCACACGGCCCGCGAACCCTTAGCCAGTGAGAGTTGGACCAGGGTGAGAGGCGGAGGGAAAGAGAGAGAGAGAGAGGGGATAGCCACGCCTGCCTGAGGGGAGGAAGGGCGTTGTGCTAGTGGTGGTGGCCCGGGCGGAGTGTGTGGGTGTGGGGCGGAGGTCTCGACTGACAGAGATACGACACGAAAATCATATGTATGGAACATTTCTCCGGTGTAAATTTATCTCTACAATAAAACGCTAAATAGAAAGAGTAACATTTACGTCAAAAATTAATTCCCCGATTCTCCCAAAATTCCCCATAAATAAGACGACTTTAGTGGAAAGATTCGAGTATCATGGGGGAAAAAAACATTAAATGGAACAGTTTCGTGTGAAAATTCGCCTGAAAAAAGTGACGCGAACTGAACCAAGTTGGTGTGAAAATTACCATATTATTAAAAATATTGAAGTGAATGAATTACCTGGTGTGTGAAAATTCGCCTTAGTGTTTGAGAAAGTTAATTTTTAATGAATTTCTGTGTGACATTTTAATTGGCTTATATAAGAACAGTATATTAGGTGTTGATAGAACAAAGGAAATTAGACTTGTGTTAAAAAAATGTTGGAAAGATGTTAATAATTTGTACTAGTAAGGAATTAACCCTTTTGAGTACGATGGTTTAACCCTTTGTGTATGATCATTTGATATCGATGGTTTAACTCTTTCGTGACGATGATTTAACACTAATGACGATGATTTAACACTAATGACGATGATTTAACCCTTTAATGATGGTGATGTTGATTTAACTCTTCGGGGACGATGATGATGATGATAATAATAATGATAACGATGATTTAACATTTTGAGGACGATGATCACTTTAACTCATAAATGTTTAGACTCACAATAACAAAGCTGCTGTAGTGAGGACGTTTAACAGGGTGTAGAGGCGGCCGGTGGTGCAGTGAAGAACCTGCGACGTGGGTGGGATAGTCTCTCGGTCAGTCAGTCAGTCAGGCAGGCAGTCAGTCAGGCAGGCAGTCAGTCAGGTTAGTTAGTCAGTGAAGGAAATTATAATGGGGCAATGAAGGTAGTGAGGCAAGAGACAGTGAAGAGAGTGAAGAGAGAGACAAAGAAGTTAATGGGTGGAGTGAAGTTAGACAAGGAAGGTAATGAGGGTAGTGAGGAGAGGCGGTGGAAGGATCAAGAAAGGATTCTCTATTAAAGGGAAGGGAATGACAACACAAGATCCTATCCTCACCCCACACCTCTTGTTATCTTACTACTACTACTACTACTACTACTACTACTACTACTACTACTACTACTAATACTACTACTACTAATAATAATAATAATAATAATAAAAATAATAATAATATGAAAATATATATCACCCATGTTGTTATTAATTCGCAATGACAAAATTAACATACACTCACAAACAGCCCGTGTGTGTGTGTGTGTGTGTGTGTGTGTGTGTACAGAACAAAGAGTCCTTCACAGATATTTATGACAATATATGGAAATAACACCAATAATAATAATAATAGGTCTTTACACCTTGATAAATAACACTCCAATTACCTGACATTACCTGTATAAATAACACACACACAGACACACACATAAAGGTGATGGATACAGGTGTCAGATTTCTTATTCAGGTAATTGCAGGTGTTACGAGTAGGGCATTTGCCACTAATGGGTATTGACGCTCGTTGTGTGGTGAGGGAAATTAGAATGGTCACATGTGTAGGAGAGAGAGAGAGAGAGAGAGAGAGAGAGAACACCCCCCCCCCCCCCATACTGCTGGACATGTCAACGGAACACTGAAGGTAAACAAGACATAGGAACAATTCACAAAATATATGGACAATAAAAATGAAAGTTATATAACAGAGAACAGAAAATGGTCGGTATGGTGCAGAATGTAACTGTACCTAACCTAACGTGCCCTTAACCTAACCTAACGTGCCCTTAACCTAACCTAACGTGCCCTTAACCTAACGTGCCCTTAACCTAACCTAACGTGCCCTTAACCTAACGTAACGTGCCCTTAACCTAACCTAACGTGCCCTTAACCTAACCTAACGTGCCCTTAACCTAACGTAACGTGCCCTTAACCTAACGTAACGTGCCCTTAACCTAACGTAACGTGCCCTTAACCTAACGTAACGTGCCCTTAACTTAACGTAACGTGCCCTTAACCTAACGTAACGTGCCCTTAACCTAACGTAACGTGCCCTTAACCTAACGTAACGTGCCCTTAACCTAACGTAACGTGCCCTTAACCTAACCTAACGTGCCCTTAACCTAACGTAACGTGCCCTTAACCTAACGTAACGTGCCCTTAACCTAACGTAACGTGCCCTTAACCTAACGTAACGTGTCCTTAACCTAACGTAACGTGCCCTTAACCTAACGTAACGTGCCCTTAACCTAACCTAACGTGCCCTTAACCTAACGTAACGTGCCCTTAACCTAACGTAACGTGCCCTTAACCTAACGTAACGTGCCCTTAACCTAACGTAACGTGCCCTTAACCTAACGTAACGTGCCCTTAACCTAACGTAACGTGCCCTTAACCTAACGTAACGTGCCCTTAACCTAACGTAACGTGCCCTTAACCTAACGTAACGTGCCCTTAACCTAACGTAACGTGCCCTTAACCTAACGTAACGTGCCCTTAACCTAACGTCACGTGCCCTCACCAACGTAACGTGCCCTACCACCAACGGCACTAACCCGTCGCCCTAACCTAACGTAACGTGCCCCACTAACGTAACGTGCCCTTAACCCACGTAACGGCCCTTAACCTAACGTAACGTGCCTTAACCTCACGTAACCGTGCCCTAACTAACGTAACGTGCCCTTAACCTAACCTAACGTGCCCTTAACCTAACCCCTCCCCCACGCACTAACCCCTCCCCCACACACTAACCCCTCCCCACTAATCCTTCCCCACTAACCCCACCCCCACACACTAACCCCTCCCCACTAACACCTCCTCTCCACACTAACCCCTCCCATACACACTAACCGCTCCCCACTAACCCCTCCCCCACACACTAACCCCTCCCCACTAACCCCTCCCCCACACACTAACCCCTCCCCACTAACCCCTCCCCCACACACTAACCCCTCCCCACTAACCCCTCCCCCACACACTAACCCCTCCCCACTAACCCCTCCCCCACACACTAACCCCTCCCCCACACACTAACCCCTCCCCACTAACCCCTCCCCCACGCACTAACCCCTCCCCCACACACTAACCCCTCCCCACTAACCCCTCCCCACTGACCCCTCCTCCCCACACTAACCCCTCCCCACTAACCCCTCCCCCACTTATTCATTACCCAGACATCAACATTCAGGGGAGGGTTGTAATAAACATGTGTTGACGACATAATGGCCTACCTGGCGCTGTCACCTGCCCGGCCACACCTCCGCCGTCTAATTACCAGCCACTTAGGGGTGAAGGTATAGTGGTAAGGGTAAGGTTTTGTTTGGTTAGGTTAGGTTAGCTTAGCTTGGGTTGGGATGGGTTAGGTTAGCTTAGCTTGGGTTGGGATGGGTTAGGTTAGCTTAGCTTGGGTTGGGTTAGGTTAGGTTAGCTTTGCTTAAGTTGGGTTAGTGTTAGGTTAGGTTAGATTTGTTTAAGTTGGGTTAGGTTAGGTTAGGTTAGGTCAGGATGTTTAATTGTTAGTTAAAATTAAGCTTGGGTGTCTCAGTTTTCACGTGATGTAAATACCATTTACTCACCAGTACAATATCTTCACTGTTAGTTCTGGCACCACCCGTCTGCTAGCTGCCTCCCTCACATGAAGCATATGGCGAGGTCTTGTTCACCCCCTGTGTGTTTAGCTTACAATTTATTTCCTAATGTCTACTGTACACACCCCCCCCCCCTTACCCCCCTTTAGCGGCAGGTGAGAGGATGTATGTTGAGTCGATGACGTGAGGGGAGTTTAAGAGGTGTATGTGTTCTTCCTCTTCTTTCTCCCCTCCTGTCCTCTCTCTCTCTCTCTCTCTCTCTCTCTCTCTCTCTCTCTCTCTCTCTCTCTCTCTCTCTCTCTCTCTCTCTCTCTCTCTCACCTCACACTAAACTTCTCCGCCTCAGCCACTTTTCTCTCCAATCTCCTCTCCCTCTTCCCCTTTCCTTCTCCTAATCCACTCTCTCCCCCCTTCACTCTTGTCCCTCCTCTACACCCCTCTCCTCCTCCTCTCCTCCTCCTCTTCTCCTTCTCATCTCCCTCCACCTTTCCTTCCTATCTCTTCCCTCTTCTCAATCTCCCCTTTCCTCCTCCCCTACCCTTTCCCCCTACCCCTCTCCTCATCCCCTTCAACCCTCTCCTCTTCCCCCTCCCCTACCCCTTGCCTCCTCCCCTCCCCTACCCCTTGCCTCCTCCCCCTCCCCCCCCCCCTGCTACAAGACATTCACACGGTTTCTGTTCCCCAAATTCCCCGAGTCCTTCATCTCTGTCTGGGAATCCTGGAGCCAGCCACCGCCCTGGTCTGGCTCAGTGGCGATCTTGTCTCACGATTCATTTCTCTGGAGCATTAGGAACCTCGGCTTATATCACCTGATGATAAAGCACCCTAACCTAACCTAACCTAACCTAACCTAACCTAACCTAAGCAAATCATCGTGTGAAATATGTGACCAATTTTATCGTATTTATATAAAGTGAAGTTTATAGAGGCTTATTGCATGACCTTTATGTCTCACACGATATTTACAGTAATGATCCGTTTAATGTATCAGTATAAGACTTGACTCTCCTTCATCATGACTCACACTGTACCGGTGGTTGAGAGGTGAGAACACTTGGCATAGTCTTACCCCTCGTCTGGTGTAGCGAGGTACGGCCACACAGCAACACGACACTGTAACTTAGAGTGAGTCAGAGCCATAAAAGCCGTGGTAGTGTAGCGGACGATGACGCACAGTGGCATCAAGTCAGTGGTTGGGGCACTTGGTTAGTAAGTTACGCTACAGAACTGTGATATAGAAAGATAGAAGAAAAATGGACTGATAGGAAACACGGAGTATAACTTGAGGAGAGGCCAGAGTATGAGAGGTGGAGGAGGAGGTGAAGAATAGAATCAGTGAGCTCTTGCGACGGTAGTGTAGGTCAGCCTTGGGTATGGCTCTTGTGGTACTGACGAGGCCACCCTCCAAGGACCAGTACACACCCAAGAAGAAGGTGGAACAAGCACTACAGAAGGAGAAGACCATGAAACCTGACCAAGACCACGAGGAGAGCTCTGTAGGGTCGGCATTGATGGAGGTCACCCTCAAGATGTTAACTCTTGGACCTCGAGGACATCCTGCCTTTACCGCTTCCCCATCACGACGCAAGAAGGTATTGTGGGTGTTGTCCATCTATCTATCTATCCATTCATCCATCTATCTATCTATCTATCTATCTATCTATCTAACTACTGTATGTGACTATCGCCTCTGTTTCTATTTCCTAACATTTTTGTTTCTGTGTTGCAGGTGAGTGACGTAATGAGTGACGTATCTTGAGAGTGAGTGGCGGAAGGTGAGTGTCCGAGTGACCAGGTTCAAGTATTAGGTACCTTGACAAAATATTACTGGAAATTGGACGATGACTTAATCCCTTGAGTACGATGACTTGACATTTTGAGTACACTTGGATCTTCCTGGAGTATGACCTTCACTTGGACCTCCCTGGAGTATGACCTTCACTTGGACCTTCCTGGAGTATGACCTTCACTTGGACCTCCCTGGAGTATGACCTTCAGTCAGGGAATATAACATAGTAACTTTATTTATCACCTCAATGCACGTTACTGGGGGGGGCGAGTCCGTTAAATCGAGGTCTGTTAGATGTGAAACCTCCATTTAACGGATTTCTCTCTATATATAATCCGTTAGATGGGAGTTTCACATCTAACGGACCCTCAATATAACGGAATTTCATCTCCATTATAGTTCGCTTGATGGAAGTGCCATATCTAACGAACCCTCGATATAGCGGATTTCTCTCCGTATAGTCCTTTAAATAGAGGTTTCACTATACTTCTATATCCGTACATTGTGGACTCTATTCGCCTCTATGTCAACTAATACTAAACTATCCACAAACTGTAATAAGTGAATGTTAATACGTGTTGATTAATAAGTTCACTAATAAGCTGTCAAGATTTACTGAATATTTTTTAATAGTTTTAAATTATCTTTCAAATTTCATATAAAACTTTGGTAGGAAATTAATTCAGTAAAGGTGTTATATAAGGCAGACGGGTCACCTTTCGCCTAACTTTCCTCGTTAAGTAGGTTAGTTAGATACGGTTTATTTTATCTAGTTAGGAGGAAAATTTATCTTACGAACTATTGAAAATTTAACTTGAAAACTGTTTACAATTTATCTTTGAGTCGTAACTTTAGTCAAATTCCTTCTAAAATAACCAGTTGGTGAAAGGTAAAAAAATTCTCGTAATACCTTTTCAGATTTGGCTTCATATCACCTGGAATTATCGCTGGGGGGGAGAGGGGAGGGGGGGGGGTACTAGTCCTGCCCAACCTGCCGGAAATTAAAATGACCTGAGGGGTGTGTTGCTAACTTGCCCTAGTGTGTGTGTGTGTGTGTGTGTGTGTGTGTGTACAACCACGCCACCAAACACTACCATCACGACCACACACCATCACACAGGTGTTAGGTCAATCAAGGTCATGCTTACCTGGCCATGATGACAATAGTAACAAAGGAATTAGATAAACAGTAAAGGGAAGGAAGATGAAGCTATATAAGTGAAGGTAAAGAGATGATGCGTTCAAAGGGTTTAAGGGAGTGACATCGATAAGGGTTCTTCAGGTGTGTTGCAGGTGATCTCGTTAGGGTGGTGATGATGCAGGTAAATCTAGGGTGGTTGAGGAGTGTTTGTGTTTGGTTGAGTTGTGGTTATCTCTCTCTCTCTCTCTCTCTCTCTCTCTCTCTCTCTCTCTCTCTCTCTCTCTCTCTCTCTCTGTAAATGTTTTTCACAGGTATACGAAATTGTGTGTAAATTTCTGTGTTCGTGTTCGTGTGTATTTCATTCATATAATTATCTCTGTACCGCATACCTATAACTGGACCTGTATTTATACCCTACGCTAATACAATATAACCCTTATATATATCAACGTATAGATTTCGTTATATCATACCTGGCGTCACGTTATCCAGGTAGCTTCATGGTTTATTGTATAGCGTTGCGTGTTAGCTGCCTCACACGCTATGTAGCTGTTGTTTGGCATATGTTGTGGAAAGGTGACTGTTATGTTGTTGTTGTTATTGTTGTTATTATTATTGTTATTATTATTATTATTGTTATTAGAGAAAAAGTTGAACGTGAGAACTTTATGGAGAGTCATGGTTCAGGTAGAGCCAAGGTACAGTGTGTCAGTGTGAGGTTACAGGTACAAAACTCAGCCGGAAGTACAGGAGGGATGAGGGTAGTTAATGAGGCAGGTGAAGTGAGAACTGAGATGGGGGGGGGAGGTGAAGGGGGAGGAGGGGGGGGAAGGGAGGAGGGGTAGTAGGAGAAAGAGGGGAAGGAGAAGGAGGAGGAATAAAAGTGACCGTAATTAGTACAGTAAATAGTTTTAACTTGGCTGTTATCCCTCCCTCCCTCCTTCCTTCCATTATCCCTCCCTCCACCCCTCCCTCCTCCTTCCCTTCCTCCTCTTTCCTCCCCTCCTCTCACACACAACACTGAGGTAGACCTTGAGGTGGACCTTGTCATTATCAGCCAGGTAAGGTAGTTCAGGGTCATTACCTCACTTGTAACGAGCTGTTTCCTCTATTGTAATCCTTTCATAAAGTATAAGTGAAGGAAGGTCTCACAGATCGATGGTTCTTTGGGGAAAGTATTAGTCGTAGTAATAGTAGTAGTCGTAGTAATAGTAGTAGTCGTAGTAATAGTAGTAGTCGTAGTAATAGTAGTAGTCGTAGTAATAGTAGTAGTCGTAGTAATAGTAGTAGTCGTAGTAATAGTAGTAGTCGTAGTAATAGTAGTAGTCGTAGTAATAGTAGTAGTCGTAGTAATAGTAGTAGTAGTTTGACTAGATTGGTGTTAGCTGTAATAGTAGTGTTATTATTATTAATCTCTTATTACTACCCCTTAAACCCCTGATATGACCCCCTTAAACCCCTGATATGACCCCTTAAACCCCTGATATGACCCCCTTAAACCCCTGATATGACCCCCTTAAACCCCTGATATGACCCCCTTAAACCCCTGATATGACCCCCTTAAACCCCTGATATGATCCCCTCAAACCCCTGATATGACCCCCTTAAACCCCTGATATGACTCCCTTAAACCCCCTGATTTTAACCCTAAACCCCTGATTTGACCCCTGATAATTTTTTTTATATATGAATCTGTATAAATCTGTTGGTTTATACAAATGAATTAGTTTCTTTATAAAATGTTTGTAAATATAAAATGTAAAGTGAAAAATAGTTAGCGGATTTCCACGCGTTCTAAATGTTATATTCACGCACGTGTGGGGGTGTGTGGGTGGGTGTGGGTGTGGGTGTGTGTGTGTGGGGGTGTGTGTGTGTGGGTGGGTGTGTGGGTGGGTGTATGTGTGTGTGGGTGGGTGTGGGTGGGTGTGGGTGTGTGGGTGGGTGTATGTGTGTGTGGGTGGGTGTATGTGTGGGTGGGTGTGTGGGTGGGTGTGTGTGTGGGTGTGGGTGTGTGGGTGTGGGTGTGGGTGTGTGTGTGTGGGTGGGTGTGTGTGGGTGTGGGTGTGTGTGGGTGGGTGGGTGTGTGTGTGTGTGTGGGTGTGTGTGTGTGTGTGGGTGGGTGTGGGTGGGTGGGTGTGTGGGTGGGTGTATGTGTGGGTGGGTGTGTGGGTGGGTGTGTGTGGGTGTGTGTGTGGGTGGGTGGGGGGTGTGTGTGTGTGTGGGTGTGTGTGTGGGTGTGTGGTGTGTGTGTATGGGTGTGTGTGTGGGTGTGGGTGTGTGTGTGTTTCGGAAAATGTTAGGTTGTGTTATGATATGAAGCCATGTTAATATTATGTTGTGTTGTGTTGTGTTGTAAGTTTCAAAGATCTGTCAAGTGGAAGTGAGAGAAAAAAATGGCGGCACAATGGAGCAGTGACTCTACCTTATGGAGATATGTTCACGTTTTGATGGTTAATGATTTGTCTTAGGGGGATCATGGGTTATGTATGGGTCGTGGGATGTGGTGAAGAAGTATGGGTCATGGGTTGTAGGTCGTAAGTCATGGGTCGTAAGTCATGGGTCGTAAGTCGTGGGTCGTAAATCATGGGTTGTAAGTAAGTAAGCGAGCGAATTCACCTTCTACTAAGACACGGCGCAGTGCGTCTTAAACTGCCATTATGTTTAGGGATCACCTGAAGATTAGCCCCCCCCCCTCCTCCCGACCTAATGCTACGTGGAGTGGTTAGTGTTAGGTTAGGTTAGGTTAGTGGCAGGTTAGGTTTGGTAATATTAAGTTAGGGTAAGCTTGGTTGGGTTAGCCTTAGATTAGGTTAGGTTAAGTTAGGTTAGTCTTAGGTTAGTGTTAGGTTAGGTTAGGTTAGGACGTCATAATGTAGCAACAAGGACAATAACACCGTCACGCTTCCCTGTTTATGACGTGTTGGGTCACTCCTCCAGCGGTCCTAAACCACCCTCTAGTCTGACTGCACCATCACTACTAACACCACCACAACCATTACCACCACCACTATCACGACCCTCTCTACAAACACTACCACACTACCACCACCACCACCACTTATCACATACCACATCCTTGTACTTATCTGCCACGCATGGTGTGTCAGGTACAGAGGGTGTCTAAGAAGGGGTGAGGGTGGGTGATTGGGGGTAAGGGTGGGTGAGTGGGGGTAAGGGGTGGGTGAGGCTGAGTACAGAGGGTGAGTGGGGGTGGGTACAGGGGGTGTGTGTGAGGGCGGGTACAAAGGGTGAGTGAGGGGTGGTACAGGGGGTGAGTGAGGAGTGGTACAGGGGGGTGTGTGTGTGTGTGGGCGGGTACAGGGGGTGGGTACAGTGGGTGCGGGCGGGTGCTGGAGGTGGAAGGTGGCCCAGTGCGGCAGTGGTAGCAGAGGGAGATTCACTCTATGTTTCTGGGTCACGCTCATCTCACCATTGATTTTACGTGTTAGAGCCGCCAGGACACACGATCACTCGCCCTCGTGAACACCTTGGTAATCACATCTATATCACCTTACCAGGTTGTTAGAGCCGCCACAACACGCGGTCATGTACTACACCTGGTAAAACAAGGGAATAGGGCTGTCATGTTACCTTTTATGAAGCTTTCTGAAGGTCATGGTTAATTATATGACTCATTCTCCCACATTGCACCCCCGCCCCTGTCATATGATAAGAACACACACACACACACACACAGACACACACACACACACACAGAGTCAACAAATAAAGGTGATGGAGATTACTCGACGGGTGGGTAGGTTAATCATAGTGGTGGTGGATTTGATGGTAGTAGTAGTAGAAGAAGAAGTAGTAGTAGTCGTCGTCGTAGTAGATTGTTTAAAGTGTTATCAGAACAGAAGCAGCACCTCAATAGTTACATCGTGGTCTTGGTGAAGTGTCTCCTGTCTGCTCTGTTGTGCCTCAGGGGAACGAGATCATCGGCCCCTAAGCCAACAACAGCCGCAGTTATTGACTATGAGGCAACAGTCACTGAATGCCGCTTAGATCTACGGCTGAACTAACTCAGCTAGGGTAATTACTTTTGGATAAGAATAGTTAGGTAATAAAATGGTGGCGAAGGAGTGGCTATGAGAGGAGCTTGGAGGCCATAAACAGGTGTACTAGAAGTATTAATAATAAAACGATGAGTAATAGCAGCAGTAGTAGTAAAAATAATAGTAGTGGTAGTGTTCACAACCTCTGGTGGGATGGGACCAAGTGCAAGATGCTTCTATATGCCAAACTGGCCGAGGTATTATCTGAATAGAAGCAGCAGCCCAGAAGCTATGCCTTTACCTGGTTGAGAAGTCGCCTCTCCTCTCTATAAATAATGGAAGCTCCTCGAAATTGAGGATGGCTGGCCCAAGGGCCTCCTAGGCGTGAATTTGTTAAGGTGTAGAAGCTGTCACCAACACAACAACCACACCCCAAGTTAACGAGCTGCATGACCCAGTGTCAAGGAATAGTCCTAGAAGACTGGACAACTCGCCAACTGCACTGGCTAACCATTACCCCGGAATACTATCAGCAAATCGATTAAAATCCAGGTTCCCAATTACTGTTGGGTAGTAAAGAAACTTGCCCATAGTTTCACCCTCTCCTCTCTACTTAGGTCGGCCCGTAAGCCAACAGTCGCAGACATTGACTCTGAGGCAACAGTCAATAAATGCTGCATACAGTAGATCTGTGGCTAAACTAACTCAGCTGCGGGAGTTCCTTTGTATTAGGATAGCTAGGTAATAAAATGTGTGGTGATGGTGTGGCTATAAGCGGAGGTTGGAGGCCATAAAAAAGCAGCAGCAGTAGTACTAGTAGGAGATTGCTGCCACCGAACATCAAAACTCAGTTCAGCTCACGGCAGCCCTCACGGACCACATAATAGCTCAGAACGCAACAGGGGAGGTGGATACCAGTGAAGTAAACAAGATTCAAAGGTCCATTACGACAGAACGACAGCACGGCCAAAGTGATAAGTTGCAGCAACTGTTGCTGCAAGTACCAGAGAATTTGAAAAAAAAAAGTAGCTATAGCGCAGGAGGTGGGCGCCTCGAACTGGTTAACTACGTTACCGATAAGGGCAAATGGTTTCAGTCTCAATAAACAAGAATTTACTGACCAATGCTCTAAGGTACGGTAGGCCAGTAGAAGGTTTGCCCTCCCATACGTGTGTGGCTCTTCCTATGACGTCGATCACGCCATGGTGTGCAAGAAAGGGGGCTTCATTTGCATGAGGCATGACGAAGTAAGGGACCTCACAGGAAATATGTTGAAGGAAATCTGCCGGGATGTCATGGTAGAACCGACCCTCCTTCCATTGGACGGTGAAAATTCCCAACATAGGACTTCAAACGCATCCAACGAAGCCCGTGTTGACGTCAGTGCTCGAGGATTCTGGACGCTGGGACATCGAGCCTTCTTCGACATCAGGATTTTTTATCACATGGCCGCATGTCACCGTAACTTAGCTCTCGATGCTGCACACAGGAGGAAAGAAAACGACAAGATAAGAGCATACGGGGAGAGAATTCAGAATGTTGATCAAGGCAGCTTCACTCCTCTAGTGTTCACAACCTCTGGTGGGATGGGACCAAGTGCAAGATGTTTCTACGCCAGACTCGCGGAAGTGATCTCCGAACAGAAGCAGCAGCCCAGAAGTTATGTTACAGCCTGGATGAGATGTCGACTGTCCTTCTCTCTGCTTAGGTCTGCATTGCTTTACCTCAGGGGAACGAGAGCATCGGTCCCAAAACCGACAACAGCTGCAGATATTGACTATGAGGCAACAGTCACTGAATGCCGCATAGATCTGCAGCTCAACTAACTCAACACAGCTAGGGTAGCTACTTATGTATTAGGATATTTAATTTTAAGGTAATAAAATGGTGGCGAAGGTGTGGCTATTGGGGGAGGCTGGAGGCCATTTAAAAAAAAAGTAGTAGTAGTAGTCCATAATAAAACTATACCATGCCAGGAATCATCTCACTCACATCCCAGTCCCACATCCCACTTACTCCCCTCGCATCAGGAACCAACACCTAGGCCACCACCTTCATCAGGACCTGGTGGCCGGAGAGACGAGAAGCTCCTACAGGCATTACCATAGTCCTGGTCAAGAGGGAAGGATTGGTAGGACTTTGGGTTGGCAAGGAGTTGAGAAAGTGGACCAAGATTTTTGGATTCACACGTAACTATGAGGGAAATTTACTTGCCGTGGAGGCTGTTGTAGTAGTGGTGTTAAGAGGCAAGGAGAGTAGGTGAGTGGGAGGGAGTAGGGGAAGGGCAGGGAGAGTGGGTGAGAGGGAGGGAGAGAGGATGAGAGGGAGGGGGAGTGAATAGAGGCAGTGAGCGGGAGGTAGGGAGAGTGGGCGAGAGGAAGGGAGAGAGGAGAGGGAGGTAGGGAGAGTGAGGGAGACAGGGAGCGTGGGCGAGAGGGAAAGAGTGGGTGAGAGGGAGGGAGAGTGAATAGCCAGAGAAGAGTGCGAGAGGAGCAGGTAGAGTAGGTTAAAGAGGGAATATAGTGCTTTAAAATTTGTTGTGTGAGAGAGAGAGAGAGAGAGAGAGAGAGAGAGAGAGAGAGAGAGAGAGAAGTACCTTGCTACTATTACTACTACTAGTGAATTAGTTATTTTTTCGTCGGTTACAGCTCTATGTATGTCTGGCCTGACTAACAGACTGAAGTTTCCTCCCCGTACCTTTGGCCTACCC
>CAUDMG010000424.1:1400000-1477500 GCA_958450375.1 Homarus gammarus | reverse complement strand
ACCTGGGGTTGAATTGGCACCCTGTCCCCCCCCCCCCTCTCTTATAACAGGGCAATATTGACTGTGTATTTTTGTTAAGTTTCCCCTCCAGAGTAAACAGAGAGAACGATGTTTCAACTCCAAATCATTTTCCCGGGAATGCTGAAGCGAAATTCCTCCCTCTCTCCCTGACCCGCCAACCCACCTCACCTCCTGCACTAAGCTGGGTTACCGTTCCTGAAGCTTATTACCGATGAATTAAGCTCTCTGGGGATGGCTATTATGACCCCCGAATTATTCTGTGTGTGTGTGTGTGTGTGTGTGTGTGGTGTGTGTGTGTGTGTGTGCGTGTGTGCGTGTGCGTGTGCGTGTGTGCGTGTGAAGGTGTGTGCGTCATACGCTGGAGAAAACAAGGCAACCTGTAAAGGTTTCACTACAGGGAAAGAGAAAGACTCGGTTAATTGGTCAGTCTTGTCAGGTGAGCTCGGGCTAGTTCACCTTGACACACACACACACACACACACACACACACACACACACACACACACACTTTACCTCCAACACACTGCCAAATTGAGAGCTCTTGAACACATACACACTCTACAGACTGATGATAATATCACACAGACCATCTACACTGATGGGTCTCTAAACACCGCCTGTGGGAGGGCTGGAAGTGCTATTGTTGTGACTCAACCTGACGGTAATATAATTGAGAAAGGAGTTAGAATTAACAACTGGGCATCCACTCTACAAACTGAATTAGTTGCCATACTCACAGCTATTAAATTCATTGAAACCACTGTCACTGACAGTCTCATCATCACTGACTCTCTATCCTCACTACTTGCCCTTGGTACCCTCGACTCAGGTTGTCACGCTCTTGTCTCTGAAGCCAGACACAAATATGCGTGCCTTGTTGACCGGGGTGTCAAGGTCAAACTGTTGTGGATCCCCTCTCACATAGGCCTCATAAAACATGACAGAGTTGATGCCCTCGCCAAACTCGCGTCTAACAAAGACACCGTTGAATACAATTTGGGTCTGTCAAAAAGAACCCTTAAAACTGTAATTAGGAAAGAACTTATTGATGAGTTTGACGCAAGTAGACAAGTGCAAACAGGCACTAGTCGATCCATAGTTTACCATGATGAGATGTATCAAGTGAAACATGTATATGGAGCAAGTAACAAGATCACTAGATTACAAGATGTTGTAACCGCTAGGTTAAGGTTAGGATATAAGTACCTCTGGCAGTATGTTCCTCAAGCAGATGTGAACAAAACTAAATGTAAAGTGTGTGGCCATACATATGGCCACACACTTGAACACTACGTCCTCGACTGTGTGAAGATAGAACCTTTTAGGGACAGGTCCAAGCACACTGTGTGTGAAATGGCACAACACTTCATCTCTAATGGCAAGATAGCCGACATATTAAGATTGTATCCACTTTTTTGCACTTAGTATCTATGTCAGTTCTCATGTACAGAACCAAATACGCAATGTGCTTGAATACCTCCCACGTAAATGTGAATAACAAAGTGTGAGGCCAGACATACTGCCTCACACGCCTGTTCTCACGCATTTGTGAATAAGTTACCCTTTATGTGTAGAACTAAACAAATAATGTAAATGAAATACTGTGTAACTTTCAGTGCCATAATATCCTGACAACCGGGGTTAATTATTATGACCCTTTGTAAACCCTACTCTGTAATCCTTTTGCGCTACCGCTCACAGGATGAGTGTGGGGTGCACAATAAAGTAGCCGCTGCAAGCGGCAAAATAAAAAAAAATCACACACACACACACACACACACACACACACACACACACACACACACACACACACACACACACACACACACACACCTCTACCTCTACACACACACACACACACACGCACACACACACACCTACACACGCACACACACACACACACAATACTTCCTTATATACCTTTGTGGTCACATGTTCGACTTTATACGCAACTGTATGTAGGAAATGTGTAAATATTCGACCCACAACGGGGCCTGGGGGGGGGTAAGAGTAAAAAGAAATTAAAAATAGAAAATAAAAATATATTAATCTATAGCACGAAGATGCCGGAGAACCAGCTTTATGAAGTGAGACAGATTGTATGAGTATGGAAACACAGAAGAAGGCAGAGCATTCCACAGTTTGGCTGTGTGAGGAAAGAAGGAGGTACTATGACAGGTTATTAAAGTGTGACCGACATCCACAGAGAAACGGTGGGCACCGCGGGCAAGACAAGTGTTACGAGCCCACGGCCTTGCCGGCGGTACACAGGATGCCAAGTCCACCAAACATTGCCCGTTAAAGTACCTGTAAAAGAGAGAGAGCGAAGCAACATTGAGGCGAAGAGAAAGAGAAGAGATTATCACCTAAAGGAGGAGAGTTAATAAGACGAAATGCCTTTGATTCCACCCCATCTAACAGTTAGACAGAAGAAGAGCCACCCCAGATATGAGAGCAGTACTCCAAGTTAGGACGAATGAATCCCATATATACTTGAAGTAATTGCTCAGGAGTGAAGTAGGTACGGCATCTGTACAGCATTCCCAACTTTCGGGAGGCAGCTTTAGTTATACTAAGAACGTTTGGCTTCCATGGCAGATTAGAGGAAATGGTGAGGCCTAGCATATCTATTTTAGAATTTGGCAGAGATATTGCGTCCTGAATTGTGATTGGTGGAAGACCGTCTGTTTTGGAAAGTGTAATTGGTAAATACTGAGTTTTATTAGTATTGAATTTAACTGAGCTTCTACCTCCCCGGAGATGCTGTACAGGTCCGCAATGGTAGATGTAAATCACTTGATGATTAGACACCCCAGCTTATTTCACTTGAAGATTGCCTACCCAAACGCTGCCTGGGGGTATGGTAGTTTAGGTTGCATTAACGTTAGGTTGGTTAAGCTTCTGGTGAAATAAGCTGGGCTGTCTAATCTTCCGGTGAAATAAGCTGGAGTGTTTAATCTTCAGGTGATCCAAATAGTTTCGTCCCCCTGAACAAAATAATGTAGTAGTTTACCATAAATTTATCCCATCACAATAAATGTCATTATAATTTATTTGAGACTTTACCATTAATGCCTTCAAGGTCATTTAGGATTAATTCCCGTAAAATAAGATAATTTCCCCACACACAAAGGACAGAATAACTCTTAACTACTGTCCTAAGTTATTAACGTCCTCATCATCGTCTTAACATTAGTCACCCCTTTGAAAAATAATACAGAAAATGAATCTCCATCATGGGGCAACTATAATATTTTATTTATTTATCTATTTAATGTTTTACTTATTCATTTATTTGGTAATTGATTACTACCTCACAGCCGCGGATTTTTCATAGAAAACGAATTTAAAAACGCCGCAATTTCACTGTTTTATAGTGGACACTCGTAGTTGGGATGGGTTTTTCATTGACCAAATCGAGAGTGGGAAGAAGGGTGAAACATCAGTCCTGACTTAACTAGTTTATTTCTTAACCAAAACATACGGCATCCGGTCACACTACAAAAACGGTTGACCTTCATCAAAATAACTACTATTATGTTCGTTACACCGGTACACGTCCTTCATCAAATGGCCCTTCATAAAAACCATGACCTCCTTACCCCGGTCACTCCTTACCATAACACCCAACACATCAGACTGCACCACATGTTAGAGTAAAGCACCACATCTCGGGTACACGCCACATCAACAAGATCCTCGGTATTCTTCAGGTACACATACCAGGTACCTCGCTCACACTCTATACTGCCCAGGTAATCATACCAGTACTGGTTCTCTGCCTGGTATCCTTAGGTCGCTCCATGTGGCGACCACGAAACTTCTCAAACACACAAATTACGGGGCCATGGAGTCGAATATCCTAACATCAAAGAAGGCTCGCTGTCCCCACGTCCAGAATCCACGAGCGCTGACTTCCACACGGGCTTCATTAGATGTATTGGAAGTCCTGTGATGGAGATTCTCACCCTCCAATGGAAGGAGGGTCGGCTCCACCGTGACTTCGTGGCAGATTTCCTTCTGTAAATTTGCTGTCAGATCCCTTACTTCGTCATGCCTCATGCATACGAAGCCTCATTTTTTACACACCATGGCGTGGTCGATGTCATAGCATAAGCCACACACACATTGGTAGGGCAAACCTACTGGCCTACCATTCTTTAGAGCAATGGCATCTGTGAATTCTTTTTTATTAAGACTGAGATCTTTTGCCCTTATCGGTAACATTGTTAGCCAGTTCGAGGCGCTCACCTCCTGTGCTGTAGCTACATTTTTCCAAGTTCTGTGGCACTGCAGCCTCAGTTGTTGAAGTTTATCACTTTAGGTGTGCTGTCGTTCTGTCGTAATGGACCGTCGAATCTTATTTAATTCGTTGGCATCCATGAGATATATGTACAGTGTATATCAGGTGCCTAAAAGAGAGCTCAGGCTCTCAACTGGCTCAGCCATGTTAATATTTTTATTTTTATTGACTCTGTATCTGTGTTTTCTGGCTATATAAACTGTTTTAATATCACTATCACTACCTCACTTGTTGGACTCTGAGCCATTATGTGCTCAGTGAGGGCTGCCGTGAGCTTGACTGAGTTCTGATTTTCGGTGGCACCAAGCTCCTCTGGATTGGTCATTCCCATTCCTCCGAGCCTCAGTGGTAGTGCAAGGATTGACCTTTCTGCTGGGGTTAAGTGAAAATATTTCACTAGTGTTGAAATAAAATTGACGCTGATGGCTTCTTCCAGAGGGTGGAGGAGGGGTCCGATATCAGGGATAGTGCACATCAGGAAGTTGGTTAGATTAGGTTTGGTTACGTCAGGTCAGAGTACGTTAGGTTAGGTTAGGGTACATTAAGTTAGGTTAAGTTAGGTTGCATCTTAAACTTATCACGAATTAGTACTCTTACAACAATCATCTCACAGGACAAATTAAACTATACTAGAGGAGATTGTTCAGGTGTTCCCAACCACCCATACACCGCCCAGTACTGACGTAAACAATTATCTCCTGCAGGTAAGATGTGGTAACGTAGCTCCTCCTGACGTGTCACGAGGTAAGTACTTGAAGGGGAGAATCCTCACTAGTTTATGAGATACTAGGTGATTTATTAGGTCTCGCCCCTTGTATGATCATCTTTTACGCCACCCGCACCTCCCTACCAAATTTCAGGTCTGTCTTGAAAATTGTGAAAAGGTAAAAGGATCACACACACACACACACACAAAGAAATGAGAGAGAGACAGACAGACAGAGACACAGAGAGAGAGGGAGAGAAGATAAAGAGAGAGAGAGAGATAAGAGAGAGAGATAAAAAGAAGAGGGTAATTACAGGGTGAAGATAATCGATGCTTTTACTAGTGGTAGTTAGAGAGGAGGGAGGAGAGTGGTGAGGGAAGGGGAAGGAGAGTGAGAAAGAGGAAGGAAGAGCGGGAAAGAGGGAAGGAAGGAGGGAAGAGCGGGAAAGAGGGAGAGAAGGGGGCAAGGGATGTGTGGAGGGAGGGTAACGTGAGGGAGGGAGGGATGAAGGAAGGAAGGAAGAAAGAAGAGATGGAGGGGTGAAGGGAGGGAAGGAAGGAGGAAGGGAGAGAGTCCGTCACCACTATTCTTTTATGGCTCCTGAAGGATCCGGAAGGCCATCAAGACTCCTGAAAGTTCCTGATATCACATGAAGGTCTCTGGAGGTTCCTGGAGGTTTTTAACGACTCCTGGAGGTTATTGAAGGCCCCCGAAGGCTCCACAATACTCCTATAGACTCCTGTAGGATGTGGCTCCTTCACCCAGCTTTCACACGTCTCTGTCTCACCACACACAACACCTAACTGTGGGTGGTGACGTCAGGTCATCACACACACACACACACACACACACACCAGCAATGCACCGGTTTAAGCTTCCCAGCCATAAGTCGTTTGCATGACATTACAGAAGCAGTCAGCTGTATGTGGTGCTTGCGGATACAGGAACTCATTTGCATGGCAGGACACGGGGGGGCTTCTCAGATATGCTTGTGTATGCAGTAAGTCGTTTGCATGGCATTACTCGAGCAGTCGGCTGAATACGGCGCTTGCAATTGCACGAATATCAGAGCAACACACCACAGTGGCTGGCTGGTGCGGGTTGAGTACACGCCAACTAGCTGTGAAGAGCAGACGAGGAAGAACATATGGCATAAGTTCTTTTAATGGTCCCATAGGCATAGCGTCCCTTACCTGGCGTCCCTTACCTGGCGTCACCTTACCTGGCGTCACCTTACCTGGCGTCCCTTACCTGGCGTCACCTTACCTGGCGTCCCTTACCTGGCGTCCCTTACCTGGTGTCCCTTACCTGGCGTCACCTTACCTGGCGTCCCTTACCTGGCGTCACCTTACCTGGCGTCCCTTACCTGGCGTCCCTTACCTGGCGTCCCTTACCTGGCGTCCCTTACCTGGCGTCCCTTACCTGGCGTCCCTTACCTGGCGTCACCTTACCTGGCGTCACCTTACCTGGCGTCACCTTACCTGGCATCACTTACCTGACGTCCCTTACCTGGCCAATATAAATGCGTATCATGTTTATTATTGCACACGTTCTGTACTATTAGGCGTATCGCTTAAACAGAAGACCTTTGTAATGTTATTGTGCGTAGATTAATGTAGTGTACGTCACTTAAAGGAACAAGCGAATGGGTATTAAATTACGTAGGATTTCATTATCTTATGTAAAAATACGCCCACTGCAACAATAAACATGTGTTATGTCATGTCAATACGCAAAAAAATGCGCATAATACGAAAATAAATTCACCTTTTTTATTACGTAAAAATACGCATAATACTAATAATAATTCACGTCATGTTATGTTATTACGCCACTCTACGCACACTGCTACATAACAACAGCTTATTAAATGAATTACTCTTCGCTAAAACAGACGCATACATAAAAGGCTCTATGAAACTACGCCCCTAAACCACGGACGTTGACATAACAAGCACACGGTATGATATTACGGTACGAAATTACGCATTGCTGAAAACAAACCAGCGTTATGTTATATTATGGCCCAGATAATGGCATTAAATTGGTGTGAGTAATCAGAGTGTGTGTTGGGGTGATAATTACGGGGTGGTGGGGAGGGGAGAGGAGAGGGGGAGGTAGCAGGGGAGATAAGGAAGCAGGGTGGGGAGGAGGAAGGGGAGGTGACATAGCAGCGGAGGGTGAGGTGGGGGAGCAGGGGAGGGAGGTGAGGTAGACAGGGAGGGAGGGGAGATAGCAGGGGAGGGAGGGGAGGTAAGGGGGAAGGGGGAGGTATGATGTACAGAAACTGACAGGTGAACACGACCACCCGACACGCCACCTGGGAACCTCACCTGCTGTGGTGTGTGTGTGTTGAGGGCCTATGCCTACCTTAGACCCCTGTTGTGACGCTTTAAACCCCTGATATGACCCCTTAAACCACTAATATGACTCTTAAACCACTGATATGACCCTTAAACCTTTGATGCGACCCCTTAAACCCCGAATATGACCCCTGAAGCCCTAATATGACCCCTAAACCACAGATATAACCCTTAAACCCCTGATATGACCCCTTAAACCTCCGATATGACCCCTTAAACCTCCGATATAACACTTTAAACCTCCGATATTACCCATTAAGGGGTTCGTTTGCAAGTTGCAGAGATTTTTTGCAACTTGAAGGAGAGAGAGACAGTACTGTGTGTGAGTGACTGTGAAGGTCTTGATCTGCGTGTGTGTGTGTGTGTGTGTGTGTGTGTGTGTGTGTGTGTTTAAGGAAGCAACAGATCAATACTTTTTTTCCTATTTCAGTGTTCAGTTGACATCATTACTGGCACCTTTAAGACAATGTAACGAGCGACAACCTACCGAAGGTGTGGGATGGCGAAAGGTCAAGTTGGGTCAAGTAGAATATCATATATCGAACATTAAAAAAAAAAAAAGACAAAACTCTTCCCAAACATCATTTATAACTTGTATCTATTATGAATTGATGTTAAGTTAGTATTGAGTGTTAGGCGAGTGTGGGGGAAGACCTTGGTTCACGACACAACCGACCAACTCTGTGTCTCCGGGGAACTGTTGCCCTGTGTGTGTGTGTGAGAGAGAGAGAGAGAGAGAGAGAGAGAGAGAGAGAGAGAGAGAGAGAGGCTTAACCAACCTCAGTAAGAATACATTAACTGGCAACACACGACACAAGAATGTACATAGAACGTGACGTCACGGTCAAGGCATCAACATGCAGTGCGCAACCAATATTTGGACGCACGTTACCGGCCGCCCCTCCAGGTATGCGTGTGTGCGTGTGGGAGCGCCTGAGTCCTGGAGGGCGTGAGTGCATGTCTGGCGGCAGCTTGTTTCAGCCTCATGACAGACAGACGGACAAAGAAGCATTGTGTTGTATTATACGCTTTATTCATTATCAATAGACATGCAAGGTTAAAGCATCGGTACTGTGTCGACTACCTCATGCAGCACCCGGAACTTAACCTAACCTACCCAATAATATACTTAACCTACCTTTACCAAACCAAACCTAACCTAACCTAACCTAACATCGATGATCCAGGTTGACATCTGATTTTGACCTTTGACCTATTTCTCAAGCTACGTTAAGATCCCCTACCTTCTGGAGGCGTTGGTCACCTTAGGTCAGGATTCACATATATTCTGTACGTTAATTTTGTCTCCTAACTGGTGCTAAGTGAAGGTGTCTAGTTAAGGTAGAGTCTTAGTGTTAATTTTGTCTCCTAACTGGTGCTAAGTGAAGGTATCTAGTTAAGGTAGAGTCTCAGTGTTAATTTTGTCTCCTAACTGGTGCTAAGTGAAGGTATCTAGTTAAGGTAGAATCCCAGTGTTAATTTTGTCTCCTAACTGGTGCTAAGTGAACGTATCTAGTTAAGGTAGAGTCTCAGTATTAATTTTGTCTCCTAACTGGTGCTAAGTGAAGGTATCTAGTTAAGGTAGAGTCTCAGTGTTAATTTTGTCTCCTAACTGGTGCTAAGTGAAGGTATCTAGTTAAGGTAGAGTCTCAGTGTTAATTTTGTCTCCTAACTGGTGCTAAGTGAAGGTATCTAGTTAAGGTAGAGTCTTAGTGTTAATTTTGTCTCCTAACTGGTGCTAAGTGAAGGTATCTAGTTAAGGTAGAGTCTCAGTGTTAAATGAAGGTATCTAATCAAAGTTGAGTTTCGCCGTAACTTTACTATCTCTGTAGATGCTGTATTTATGTTTTACCTAAAGACACTCTGGGTAAACTAGGTTCTTCTGTCGCTAACTTGAGAAGAATTTACCGTACGAACTTTTTATTCTGACTGAATCGATACCAACTCGGTGATTGCTTTCCGTCGCTTACACACCAACACATTATGAGGTGACTGGTCAAATGGGGCACAGTATTAGTGGTTCTAGTCCTAATGGGCCCCAGTTTTAATAGGTCATGTTCTAATGGTCCCCAGTTTTAATAGGTCTAGTCATAATGGGCCCGTCTTAAATAGGTCTAATCCTAATGGGCCCCAGTCTTAGTAGGTCTAGTCCTAATGGGCCCCAGTCTAACCCAACCATTAGGATCAGACCAGTTTGCAGTAGACTCATAAGGACGAACTATTAGACCGTTGCCTGTGAGGACTACAGAACCGATAAGACTAGGGTCCATTAGCACTAGATCTCCCTCATAGTTCCCATTCTTAACATAGGCTACATTAGGCTATTTTAGGGCCTAGTTAGACACTAAGACAGGGTCCCAATATTATTACTACTACTACTAATAATAATATTTTTTTTCTTTAGGACGCAGCTCGCCCGAAAGTTATAAACTACTGAAACATTTAGATCTCCCTATTCTAAGCATTTTGAACCCCATATATACCAGGCGGAAATGGATAATGGCGACACAATTTAATTTAATTGATTTTACATAGTTTTCAGTCTTCGTCACTGAGGGGATGTTATCGGCATACCACGCATGCGCAATATTGACTGACGTCATCAAGTCGTGACCAATGATGTATCGACATAACGCGATTTTTTTTTCGGCCAATCACATTTGATTTTTTTTGCAAAGGAAGCAGCCTGGGTACGATTTTGATTTCATTGACCAGTCTCACAATGGCCGTGGTGGAGGTTAGTTGTTAATTGTGCTCCTACGATTATTTTAAGTTTATTGCCGAGTTTTACGAGAAAGACGATCATTCTATCCAATTCTTACATATCCCTGTTTCTTTCACTTCAAACTAAGGTATTGTACTTTCGGAAATGGCGCGCCCCAAAGTTTTAAACTACTGAAACATTTTGGTTAGTTTAAGCTAGGCCTACCGGGAGTCCACGGCTAGGGGTTAGGTTAGGTTAGATGACACGATTTAGTTTCCTCCCCCCTCCCCCCCTCCACAGCCTAAAACCCCAATTTCCCAGGCTCTCCCCCTCTGTTGTTGGGGGGGGGGAGGGCAAAACAATAAATTTCAACCAAAAATGGAGGTCACACTCGTTAAAACACATCAAGCTACACTGGAAAAACATATTGGTTAGCCAAAGGGACTCATGTCCTTAAGTAAACAATTTATCAATAATAATAAGAATAATGTAATATAAAAAAATAATATTAAATTAATAATAATAATAATAAATGTAATAATAATAATAATAAAGGTAATAATAATAATAATAATAATAATAATAATAATAATAATAATAAATGTAGGCCCTAATAATAATAATAATAATAAAGTTAGTGCTGGAATGAACCATTTTCTCCTCAGTTCTTGTCAACGTCAAAGAAAATTTTGACTGCAGTGTAAACTAAAGTAAACAGACATACCACGTACAGTTCTGTGATAGATTGACACACACACACACACACACACACACACAGAACAATTTACCCTGAGGCCATTCTCGCCGCCTCGTCTGTGTGGTGGGGGAAGTGGGTCAGCCTAATACATTCTCATATAATCATTTGGGGCAGAAATTCGGCTCCTTCACCGCGGGAGCCGAGAAAGACCGGACCATCGTAACTTGGGTCAGGATGAGGCCATTGTGTCTAGGGCGCAGTTTTCTTTATCGATGGAATACGAATTTTAGTGAGACTTTTGTGTGTGTGTGTGTGTGTGTTTTAATGATTGTGAGTGAAAATAATGTTTGATTCCTTCTTATGACACACTACAGCTATTATCACCAGCCACCGTGTTCCTCTCACCACCAGGGCGCAGGTTAAGATCATTATAACTCAGTAGATAATTCTTACCTGTAATGAAGTGTCTAGACTCTGTAATGAGTTCTGAAGTTCCTTGTTGAGATAATTTTTCTCGATTTAGCATCTTTGGATATTTTCCGTTTAACCACAAAGTTTGAGAAGGTTATGGTAATGATACTTGTGTTTTTATGTTTCTTATGTACAGTTTTATTACTGATACGTTCATGACTTATAGTTGTAAATAACTTAAACTAAATAACTAGTGATACATGTTGGAGACCCAGCCACTCGTAGGGAACCAGGAGGAACGTTTATACCGTAGTTGTAAAGAAGTGTCCGCCGCCGTTTACTACAAGACCCTCATGTGTTACGCTGACACTTGTGATCGGCTCCCCTGGCGGCCAAGAAGCACTGCCAGCTGGAATGACATAACCAGGCTGTTGATGTGGTCGTGTATGAGACTGCCGGCGGTGTCTACAGCGTTGACAGAGAAGCCATCATCATGCCGGGTGCTGCACGTTTACCAGGATTACCGCCAACTGCTGCCCTGGCCCGCAGCACCCAGGAGAACAACCCATCACCGCCCACCACTCTCAGAGCTGGGCTGGTGACCGTCAGCGCCTTCCCCGCAGATGACGTCAGCAGAATGATGGGTGTCACGAGGTGTAGGAGGGCGGCCACGAGGGCCACTGACAGCCTTGACCTGCATGTTGCCTGTCAGTGAGTG
The DNA here is from genome assembly GCA_958450375.1 of Homarus gammarus. NCBI lineage: Eukaryota > Metazoa > Arthropoda > Malacostraca > Decapoda > Nephropidae > Homarus > Homarus gammarus. The sequence continues at coordinate 1,465,576 of CAUDMG010000424.1, read as the reverse complement.
ATGACTGTAAGACTTACATGATCTCTGGCTAAGAATGTGGGTCACCTAGTTCTGTCAGACCCTGACGACTGTGAGAATCAGAATAATGGATCTAAATTTTAATACGAAACACAAGTGCTGACTTTCTGTGATATGAATCTCAAATAAACATTGTCTGTGTCAGCGAGTCTCACCCCTTCCTGACACACACGCACCCACCCCACGACGTCTTAACTCTTACGTCTCTTGGGTGACAAAAGATACAAACCTAAATTCTCAGACATATTAAGAACTTTGACGAAATGTAACTTGCATCCCCCACATATAATAACCATTGAATACAGTACAGTAACACACTAAATACAGGCATCACCTACACGTATAACTGAACCTGTGAGGGAGGGGGATAGACAGGTACAGTAGCTGATGACAGGTCATGTTGAGGGGCGGCGCTGTCTAATATACCCCTCGCCAGGTCCTGAAGGCTGGGGGGGAGGGGCGTGTTGTTGTTAGTGGGTGGAGCTTATTTTTAGTGGGTGGAGCTTGTTAATCAATGGAACTTTTCGCTTATACATGAACATAATCTAAATGGGTGGGGCTTAAAATGGGCGGGGAATTACTCTAAATGGGTGGAGCTTAAAATGGGCGGGGAATTACTTTAAATAGATGGAGCTTAAAATGGGCGTGGAATTACTGTAAATGGATGAAACTTCCTCAAAAAAAAATTCACCTTAAGCACTGCCTATCATCTACGTCTCTCATCACACACTAGCAAAACCTGAGTGAGCCCTTGAGCCACACATACACTTCCCGAGGTTCTGTATATACAAACTGCGGTGGATCTAAGCAAGCTCCCTGAAGTACACCACTGGAGGGGAGGGTGAAGCAAGAGAGGAGGCATAAGGAAGGGTAGATAGGGAGAAAGAGGGGGGGAGGGAGGATGAGAGGTAGATAGGTAGAAAGAACGGTAGATATAAACAAGGGAGGTGGAAAGAAGCGTAGGTAATGAAGAAGAAAGAAGCAGAGAGAGGAGAAGGATGGAGTAGGAAGTGAGAGAGGGAGGGGAAGAGAGTAGAGTAGAGTAGAGAGAGAGAGAGAGAGAGAGAGAGAGAGAGAGAGAGAGAGAGAAGGGGAGGGAGAGGAAACAGATCAAGGAGACATGATGAAGGTTTTTAGTCATGTTGTCCCTGACCCTTAGGAAGAAAGGGGCGTCTAAGGGCCATTATCATCCCCTTAGCCCCCATCCACCCTTCCTGCCCTAAAACACGTGTGTATTACCTTCTTCCTGGTTTCTTTAGTAAGGTATTACGTTGCTTAATAAAGTGCTGGGGAAATACTCATTACCTGTTGGTGTTGTTGTTGTTATTGTTGTTGCTATTGTTGTTGTTGTTGGTGAAGTTTAGTTGCTGTTGTTGATGCTATATTTGCTAATGTTGTTGTTGTTGTTATTGTTGTTGTTGTTATTATTGTTGCTGTTGTTGTTATTATTATTATTGCTGCTGCTTCTAATAATAATAATAATAATAATAATAATAATGATAATAATAATAATAATAATAATAATAATAATGTAGAAGTAAACTTTTATTATTATTATTATAAACCTCAATATAGGTATAAATTCATTAATAAAATGTTCGCCTTCACAACAAGACTAACAACAACAATTACAATATTATCTTACCAATATGAATCTTATCGTTATTACAATAAAAATAATAATACTAATGATGATAATATTCAATAATAATCATCATAATTATCGTCATTATCTTACCATCAGTCATCATCCTTACATTATACAAGGTGAGGTCTTCAACTGTAAACACTATGGCTGTGGTTTGGTCAAGTTTGTCACTCTATTTACAGGTCTATAGTCATATCTCTGTCATGACCCGAAGATTTCACACCTGAGCTTATTTCTCCTGTAGACTAACCTAACCTAACCTAACCTAACCTAACCTAACCCCTCCTCAGGTAGCATCGGGGTGGTTGATCATCAGGGGAAATAAGTAACGATGGTGGTGTGTGTGTGTGTGTGTGCGTGTGTGTGTGTGTGTGTGTGTGTGTGTGTGTGCGCGTGTGTGTGTGGTGTGTGTGTGTGTGTGTGTGTGTGGTGTGTGTGTGTAGTGTGTGTGTGTGTAGGTGTGTGTGCGCGCGCGTGTGTGGTGTTAGAGTGTGTGTGTGTGTAGTGGTGTGTGTGTTAGAGTGCGTGGGTGTGTGTAGTGTGTGCGTGGTGTAGGGTGGTCGTGTTAGGGTGTGAGTGGTGGTATAGTGTGTGTGTGTGCTAGTGTGTGTGTGTGCGCGCGCGTGTGTGTGTGTGTTAGTGTGTGTGTGTGCGCGCAGTGTGATGAGTGTTAGTGTGATAAGTGTGTGTGTGCCCACACACACACACAGACACACACACACACACATATATATAAACTTATAAACTTATTTTTATCGTTTGTTTTGTATTTTTTTGTCTTTAAGAGTAATGTTATCATAGGTGTGTGTGTGTGTATGTGTGTGTGTGTAGTGTGTGTGCACACAGGGTGGTGTAATGCGTTTATTGTGGCAGCATTATGTTTGTGTTAAGGTACAAGCACTGCTTGCTTCCTCTCGCTTTCAGCTACCGCCGCTGGCTAGCCCTAGTGGCGAACAGGGAAGCCTGCCCCTTGTTGACCCACACCTCCACCATCCATCCAGCTTAACGGTACTACCCTCTCTAATGTTACCCACTTTCGGTATCTCGGCTCCCACCTGTCCACCACCGCGGACATCAATGAAGAGTTTAAACATTGGATCAGATGTGCATCTCAAGCCTTTGGCAGACTCCTTACCTGTGTCTTTAGCTGTAGGGATCTGAAATTATCTACAAAGTTGCACGTATATCGAGCAGTGGTCCTCCCCACCCTACTATATGGCAGCGAGACATGGGTCACATACAGGAGGCACGTCAAGTCACTTGAAAACTTTCACCAACGTAGTCTACGTTCCATCCTTCGAGTTCGCTGGAAAGACAAGAGAACAAATGCCAGTATTCTCGCTGACACCAACTGTAGGAGCATCGAGGCTACCATTATCCATGAACAACTACTTTGAACTGGCCATGTTAATCGAATGGACGAAAGTAGACTGCCAATGCAGCAACTTTACAGTCACCTAACGAATAGTAAACGTAACGCTGGCGGGCAACTGAAAAGGTATAAGGATAGTCTTAAGACAAACCCGAAAAAGTGCCAACTCGACCCCGTCACCTGGGAGACGATTACTCCACACGGTAACGCTTGGAGGAGCACCACACGAGAAGGTGTCAATACTTTCGAGTTAGCCCGACTGTATACCGAGGCAGACTAGCGTCAACGTCGGAAAGACGTTGCCGCCGCCCCTCCCGCACGAGACGTAGCCCCCCACACGTGCACCATCTGTGGACGATCCTGCCGGTTCCGTGTCGGCCTCTCTAGTCACCTCAGAGCTCTCCAACGAAGGCAACATTCTTGATAACTCATATAATTTTAGCATAGCTAGATGATCGTCATACTCGATGCTGAGTGACAGCAAAGTAGTAGTAGAAGTGTGTGTGTGTGTGTGTGTGTGTGGGAGGCGGTAAGGTCAATGGCTCTGTGACTGAACACAGACAAAACAGGGTTCAAGACAAGTGCCCTCCCGAGTCTGCCTTGAATTTATGCTTCCTGTGATATGCGGATCTCTCTCACCACCTGTCAATGCCTTCTGTTTAGAACTCGTTAATCCCGTGGGTACAATGACTTAACCCTTTGAGTACAATGAATTAACACCTTTAATACGATGACTTAATCCCTTGGGTACACAATGATGTAACCCCTTGAATACGATGAAGTAACCCCTTAATTCGTTACTACGATGATAAATCCCTAAATACTTTGACTTAGTCACTTAACCCCTTGAGTACATTGATGTCTTAACGCACTAAGTACAATCACTTAACACCTTAAGTACGGCTTAACCTCTTGTGTACGATGACTTAGCCACTTGAATACAATGACTTGACCCCTTTTGTTCGATGACTTAACCCCGTGTGTACGATAAATTAACCCCTTGAGTACAATGAACTAACCCCTTGAATACGATGACTTAATCCCTTGAGTACGACGACTGAAGGTATTGAGTCAGGCACAGCAAGACACCACCACCACTCCCGCGCAGATACAGGAAGGTTGTGGGTCAGAAGGGCCCTGTTCTAATAGGCCCTAGTGTCTAATAGGCCCCACCTTAATCTATCCATTAGAATTAGAGCTCTACCTCACCTACCCATTAGAATTAGAGCTCTACCTCACCTACCCATTAGAATTAGAGCTCTACCTCACCTACCCATTAGAATTAGGGCTCTACTTCACCTTCCCATTAGAATCAGAGCTCTACTTCACCTACCCATTAGAATTAGAGCTCTACTTTACCTACCCATTAGAATTAGAGCTCTACTTTACCTACCCATTAGAATTAGGGCTCTACTTCACCTTCCCATTAGAATCAGAGCTCTACTTCATCTACCCATTAGAATTAGAGCTCTACTTTACCTACCCATTAGAATTAGGGCTCTACTTCACCTTCCCATTAGAATCAGAGCTCTACTTCATCTACCCATTAGAATTAGAGACCTACCTAACCTGACCATTAGGATAAGCACCCATTAGTACTGAGGACCATTTGGCCAGTCAGCCGTCTGTACACAGGGCAGCCCCAACCTCTATAGCCCCGGCGACCTGTGGTAGTGGTGGTGGCGACCTGTGGTAGTGTTGGTGGTATCGACCTGTGGTGGTGATGGTGGTGGCGACCTGTGGTGGTGGTGGCGACCTGTGGTGGTGGCGGCGACCTGTGGTAGTGGTGGTGGTAGGGGTGGCGACCTGTGGTGGTGGTGGTGGCGACCTGTGGTGGTGGCAGCGGCCTGTGGTAGTGGTGGTGGTGGTGGCGGCGACCTGTGGTGGTGGTGGCGGCAGCGGCAGCCTATAGGCCTATACTCGTAACTGTCTGGCTATACTGATGACAACCAGCACCTGTCATGCCCCGGGACAGAAGTGACTGTCTCATATTGTCTCTCTGTATACAATTATCTCACTACACATGTCTCTCACTCTCCCACTCTCTACAATTATCTCATTTCACATTTGTCAGGGATTTTCGATTAGTTGCTTTCATTTCTGACTATCATTTGTTTCTTACATTTATTGACCTTCTTATCGTCATTTGTTTCTTACGTTTATTGACTCTGATCGTCATTTGTTTCTCACGTTTATTGATTCTGACCGTCACTTGTTTCTTACGTTTATTGATTCTCTGATCGTCATTTGTTTCTCACGTTTATTGATTCTGACCGTCACTTGTTTCTTACGTTTATTGATTCTCTGATCGTCATTTGTTTCTCACGTTTATTGATTCTGACCGTTCCACGTTATTGATTCTGACTCACTGTTTTATTGATTCTCTGATCGTCATTTGTTTATCACGTTTATTGATTCTGACCGTCATTTGTTTCTTACGTTTATTGATTCTCTGATCGTCATTTGTTTCTCACGTTTATTGATTCTGACCGTCACTTGTTTCTTACGTTTATTGACTCTGATCGTCATTTGTTTCTCACGTTTATTGATTCTGACCGTCACTTGTTTCTTACGTTTATTGATTCTCTGATCGTCATTTGTTTCTTACGTTTATTGATTCTCTGATCGTCATTTGTTTCTTGTGTTTATTAACTGTCTCTTTTCCTGTCTATCTTTGTGCTTCTTTCTGTCAATTAATTATTTTTCTCAGTTTCAATATTTATTCATAGTGCTGTCACTCTGTCTGTGTACATATCTGTCTCTCTGCCTGCCTGCTTTCCTGTCTGTACCTGTGTCCTGTCTGTCTCTCTGCCTGTCTGTCTGTACCTATATGTCTGTCTGTCTGCCTGCATGTCTATCTGTGTACCTATGCGCCTGTCTGTCTATACCTCTGTCTGTCCATTCTAAGCCACAAATACTACATCAACCGTAATATTTCATCGTAATCCACAAGACATTCTCGCCACAGCTTCTTCATCAATCACTCAAGACACCAACTATCTCTTCTATGCATTTCTCAAAGTCATTTATCGTTGTGTCATTATCAGCATTTTTATCCCCCCCCCCCCCCAGACCCGTCACACACACACACACACACACACTCACACACACACACACACACTCACACTCACACACACACACACACACACACACACCTCCTAAGGGCTAATAAGAATCCTGAAAATCTGAACAAAATCGCTCTTGACATTCATGAGATTTCGTCCACTGGCTAACGATATATTGTAAAGAATAATTATAGATGGATAAAACCATAGAATATATATAAGGAAAATAAGAAGATAAAGATGTGAATAAAGGAATACAACAACACCTGATACCTTCATTTGTTTTACCTGCAGAACGGAGTAAAGAATAAAGAGTAACACTCGTGGAAGAAGGTATCAACAAGACACACCTGCGCATATTTTTACCTGTTGTCGAGTGATGGTTTTAGGGGATAATACCTTTGTTATATTTTAACATTGGGTGAGATAGGGGAGGAAGAAGCCGTGTTCGTTGTGTCTTCCCCCAACATTGTCCAACCATAACATGACCTCACGGATACTGTCTTATATAGATCCTTACATGTAGTAAATATTATATGAAATGTATACAATTAATACAAGTACATAAGTACAGTAAGCGTATAAATGCTGGTTTAAGTATGTACAACACTTATACACTAATTATTGATACAGATACCGAGAACTTATTGAGAATTATAAGTGTGTGTTTAAGTATGCTGGACACTTACACGGTAATTAGTAATCTACATCACATTACTTAATCAGAATTTTAACATCAGGTGTGTGTGTTTAGTTATTGAGTTCAGGTGCAATAAAACCCTTGTGTTGGCAGGTAATGTTGCCTTGAAGGTCATATTGGAATGTGTGTGTCCGTGTGTGTGTGTGTGTGTCTTTCTGGGTGTGTGTATCTATTTGTGTATGTGTCTGTCTGTTATATCTGTGTTTGTCTGTGTACGTGTGTGTGTGTGTGTGTGTGTGTGTGTGTGTGTGTTTGTGTGTGTGTGTGCGGCTCTGTTGTGTGTTGTGTCTGTCTGTGTGTGTGTAATAATAATAATAATAATAATAATAATAATAATAATAATAATAATAATAATCGGCTCATTGAAAAAGTCGGCAGCCCGAAGGCTGAAAATATACAGCTTTCATTACTAAAAGAAGAAGGAACAATGATTGAACATACAAATTATTATAGCTTACAGTTGATGGCCCGGGCGTGGGCTGGTCATGGAGACACCAGGTGGTGTGGTGTTCACGTGGTGTGGTAACTCGTCCTCGGGTGTTGATAAGAGGGACCTCACGTGGTCATGGACACATCGGGTGGTGTGCTGTTCACGTGGTGTAGTAACTCATCCTCGGGTGTTGATATGTAGGACCTCACGTGGTCATGGAGACACCAGGTGGTGTGGGGTGGTGTCACAGTACCTCACTCTCTGCTAGGTGGTGTTGTGTTATCTCGTAGTCAGGTGCATAGCCGGCCCTCTGTTGTTCCCAGGGTGGACGGACTAGCACCTCCTTGTCAAAAGATGGTGGTTAGTTCCCAGAGTGCTTATCCCACTGGTGGGTCACGGCTCTCACTGGTACTGTCTAGTGGTGAATTTACTGGCTTAAACACTGTTCATCACTGTTCAACACTGATCCCACTTCTTTCCGAAACGAAATTGTAACTTTTGATAATGTTGATATCCCGGTGGTGAGGACGGGTCGGGGAGAGGGACTTGAGGAATAGGTCGACATGGCCAAGGGGGGCAGTTGCGTAGCGGTAGCAGCGCCTGAATAGGTCTTGACCCTACGGTGGTCAAGGATGTAGTGTGTGTGTGTGTGCGTGTCTGTCTGTTAATCCGGTTGTGTCTATGTCTGAGTATGTTAATTACCACCTGGGCTAGTAGAGGCACCTGCTATAAGTGCCTCCTAGTGCCTAGTACCTGTTACCTGTCACAGAGCGAGACTGGCACCAGGTGTAAGAGTGTGGCAGTAAGCGCAACAATGATCACCTAGGCGGACTGAGTCATCACCTGCTTTTGCTAATTCTTATATTTTATTTACATTTCTCCCATCACTTCACTTTCGCTAATTATTGTTGTTACGTTCTTCTCGTTTCCTTTCCCTTATTCTTGCTTCGTATGTATGTCTGTCTTTAATTCCCTCTTATGTTCTCTGGTTATATAATGAGAAAAAAATATCTTCAAACCTGTTCTTATTTTTCTTCAATTCTTCTTATTCATTCCTTTATTCTATTCTTCCTTTCCTAATTCCTTCTGTCTTTTCTCTTATGGAATTCTCTTAGGTCCCCCCTTTTGTGTTTTCTCTGAGTTTACATCCGTTTTCTGAGTTTACATCCGTTTTCTGTGAGTTTATATCCGTTTTCTGAGTTTACATCCGTTTTCTTCCCTGAGACCTTGTTTTCATATCTCTCTCTCTCTCTCTCTTTCTGTCACACACACACACACACACTCTCTCTCTCTCTCTCTCTCTCTCTCATCTCCATTTTACTCGTCATTCTTCCGTTATCTTATTGTTGTTGTTTTTTTTGGTTCCCTCCTTTATTCATCTGGTGTAGAGTCGCGTGACGAGCGGACCACGCCCACAACTTTCTTTACCCGCGTGAGTGCTGTATTAGTCCCTTGAGTACGATGATTTAGACCTTTGAGTACGATGATTTAACCTCTTGAGTATGATGATTTAAACCTTTGAGTACGGTGATTTAAACCTCTTGAGTATGATGATTTAACCTCTTGAGTATGATGATTTAAACCTCTTGAGTACGATGATTTAGTCACGCGAGTCTGATGATTTAAACTCTTGAGTACGATCATGTAACACCTGAGTACCATGTTTTTAACTCATTCAGTACGGTGATTTAACCCCCATGAGTACGATATTTTTATCTTTTGAGTACGTCATGTCAGAGTGGCAATTGGTCATATGCGCCCTTGTTATAATGGACTCCAGTTCAAATGGGCCCCAGTTTTAATAGGTCCCAGTCATAATAGACTCCAGACCTAGTAAGCCCCACTCTAATAGGCCCCAGTCCTAATGGGCCCCAGTCCTAATAGGCGCCAGTTCTAATAGGCTCCAGTCCTAGTAAGCCCCAATTATAATAGGCCCCGGTCATAATAGACCCCAGACCCCGTAGGCCCCAGTTCTAATAGCCCGTTTTAATAGGCCCCAGTTTTAATAGGCCCCAATCTCAATGGCTAGGTGGGGGCCTATGAGAGCTGTGGCGTGACTAACGCCCGTATTATTAAACAACATCTTCCCTTGAAGAGGGTCGTCGTGTTTCAACCCGAGTTTTAAACCAAATGAGTCCTGAGGGACACCGCAGTACAGTACTTAACGGGGCGGTGTGGCGGTAAAATGAACTAATTCCAAATGAGTCCCTCAGGAGTCATTTGGTTTAAAACTCGGGTTGAAACACGACGACCCTCTTCAAGGGAAGATGTTGTTTAATAATACGGGCGTTCGGATGTTACAGTGTAGTAGTGACTCACTTCATGGTTCAGATGATACACATCCTTTCAGAAACTAGTAGTTACTTATCCTCGCTACAGTGCCTCGGATGATACACAATTACGGTCATACTTTCAACAGCCTGGCGAAACAACGGCAGTGGTGGCGTATGATGGTGTGTGGGTGGGGTGGGGGATGGATGTGGTGGCCCGGCGTGGGAAAGTTGTGTGTGTGTGTGTGTTGGTACGGCCGGTCCACACACCCACCACCGGGCCAGGCTCGAGCTCCAGCCCTCAGTCTGGCCCGAGCCGTTGTATTGAGAGGGCGTTCCGCTCTCCTATCTTGGCCCTGGTCTCGGTGACGTACAGTTAGACGGTCGTGTAAATATAAAACACATCTTCATCTCTGAGGTTTTATCAGCGATTTCGTATATTGATGTGTGTGTGTCGGGGAGTGTTGGTTGAGTGCGCCAACTGCAGAAGCTTTTAGCGTTTGTGAAGACGACCAATTCAAACGAGTAGGAGCACGTGGGGGAGTGTGTCCACGATGTTTTTGTAAACATTGCTCCAGGCTGATGGGGACCACAAGATGGATTTCCTGCTGATGGTATAAAAACGCGGCTTATGAGAGTAAACACACTATCACATAAACTATAGATGGATACATAGATAATAATTCAGTATAATTGTCGGTTTAACCAATAATAACCCCCAAAAGTTATTAAGAGCTGTTACCCGTAGTGATCTAAGGACACCCCATCTGGTTGAGACACTTGCCAAAAACCATCACCGTTAATTGATCTTAGAGAATGAAAACAATATATTGAAAACAAATAAAATAAACAAACATCTCTTAAAATGAAACCATACATCTGTTTGGTGATTAGACTCGTGAGTTCAGAGACACTTAAGGAAGACCTGTAGACTGACACCAGAGCAGAGGACAGACTGTTTAGCTCTACAGTCTGGTACAGTGCTGTTGTTTAGTGAGGGATAACATGGAGTGAAGACCAACGCTAACACCTTGCTGAGTACAGGTGAGTGTTAATTAGTGTGTGTAGAGGTGAGTGTTAATTAGTGTGTGTACAGGTGAGTGTTAATTAGTGTGTGTACAGGTGAGTGATAATTAGTGTATATATGTTTGTCTCTGTTTTGTGTGTGTGTCTGTGTATGTGGGCAAGGATTATGTACTAAAACACCAAAACATTAGATAAACACGCCAGTAGGTGAGTTTGTTGCCGTATACACATTATTCATCTCGATCAGTACATTTGAGTCCACACCATAACCTAACCTAACCTCCATCCCAAAACAACTCTCCCTCCACCACCAATATACCCCTCCCTCCTACACTCTCAACACCCCCACCATCTACCTTCCCTCCACCCCTCCACCCTCCCTCCACCCCTCCACCCGTCCTTCACTCTGCCACAGTAATCTGAGCCTTGAGACTCGTGGCTGAAGGATCACATTACCATACTGTGGTCGGGGACGATCTCTCAGTAATGACTCACACTGTAATGGTGGTGACCTGTATTGGTGGTGACCTGAAATGGTGGTGACCTGAAATGGTGGTGATCTGTAATGGTGGTGACCTGTAATGGTGGTGATCTGTAATGGTGGTGACCTGTAATGATGGTGACCTGTAATGTTGGTGACCTACTCATGTGATGTTCTAATACTGATTAACTTAATTCGGTTATTATTATTATTATTATTATTATCATCTTACTTTAGACCATATTGAAAAACACATTACAGTAATTAATCCCGTACCTGGGGTGGGAGGAGGTCATGATCACCTGAACAATGTCGGTTTGTTTGTCTGAGCTTAGGACTGACAACACGGAAGGGGAGTTTTATTACAGGTGTGGGGAGGGAGGATGCTGGGATGGGAGGGGTGAGGAGGTGCTGGGGGGGAAGGGGAGTTGCGGGCGGGTTGGGTGTGTGGGGAGTGGCGGGGAGGAGAGGCAGTAGGGATTGGCGGGGAGGTGCAGGAAGGGGATGAGCTGTAAGGAGAGATGGGGAGGGGCAGTGGGGCTTAGGAATCAGGAGGGGCATTAGGACGTAACAGGTAGGGGTAGAAGTTATGAGGCAGTGGGGTGGGGTAGCGGGGTGGAGCAGTGGGTGGGGTACGTAAGGAGAGGCAGTGGGGAGGGACAATGGGGCAGCGGGAAGAAGCAGCTGGGAGTGACAAGGAGGGGTTGTGGGGTGGGGTAGCGGGTATTAGATAGTGAGGTGGGGTAGCGGGCAGTGGGGTGGGGCAGCGGGGAGGTGGCCTTGTCGTGCCTGGGGGCCTTCAGTATTCCGGTTCTCTGACACATGACACTGGTGAAGACGAGAGAGTTATAACATGCTTGGGGGCCACGAGTAGTGTTTCCTTCCCCACTGTTGTGTTGTGGTGTGTTTTGGTCTTGTGTTGTGGTGTGTTATGTGTTGTGTTGTGCTGTGGTCTTGTGGTGTTTTACGTGTTGTGTTGTGGTGTTATGTGTTGTGGTGTTGTGTTGTGATGTTAGTATTTCTTTCCTGAGTGTTGTGGTGTGGTGTTGTAATGTGCTGTGTTGTATTGTGTTCGTGTTTCCTTCCCCCTAGTGTTGTGGTGTTGCGCTTTGGTATCCTGGCTATAGTATTATTGTGGTACTTGTTGTTGTGGTTCATGGTGTTGTGGCGCAATGTTGTGGTTCCTTGGTGTTGTGGCGTGGGGGAGCCTTGGGTTTAGAGGGTGTGGTAAGGTGTAGACAGTTAGTGGTGTTGTGTAACTGTTGAGACTTGGCTCTTGTTGGCGCGTGTTGTGGCGTTCAGTGATATGCTGAAGTGGTGTCCAAGTACATGGGGCGTGGTGGAACCTAGCATAATCTAATCTAACCTAACCTAGTATAATCTATTCTAACTTAACCTAACCTGACCTAACTTAAAATTAATCTACGTAAACCTAACCTAACCTGACTTAACTTAAAACCAAACTCCCTAAACCTAACTTAACCTAACCTGACCTAACTTAAAATTAATCTACGTAAACCTAACCTGACTTAACTTAAAACCAAACTCCCTAAGCCTAACCCAACCTAACCTAACCTGACTTAACTTAAAACCAAACTCCCTAAACCTAACCGAACCTAACCTTTCAGTAAAATCTTCCGTCATCATAACCAGATTTCTTTCACTGTTTTTTCTTAGTTTTATCAGCTGAATGAAGTTGTAAATATCTGATAGCTGTGGATGTAGTGAATGAAGAGTGCTTGAGACCCCACAACTCACCTCACCAGGAAGGTGTGTGTGTGTGTGTGTGTGTGATACCTCGTCATCAACACAGGTGCATTGTCCTGAAGAAACGCGCATCACCTGTCTAGAGGTTCCCACGGTAATTTACATCACCTGAAGATTAGCTCCCTCCTCTGCCTCCGTCTTCACTAAGCTTACCTCACCTGAAGATTAGCTCCCCCTTCTGCCTCCGTCTTCACTAAACTTACCTCACCTGAAGATTAGCTCCCCCCTCTGCCTCCGTCTTCACTAAGCTTACCTCACCTGATAATTAATTAGCCACTCAAACGCTAACATTATATAACCTAACTTAACATAATTTAACGTAACATTATAAACCTAACCTAACCTAACCTAAGTGTTGTGTTGTGGGCTCGTTGTGTTGCGTTGTGTTGCTTCTGTTTATCTTCAAACTCTGTCATTCTGTCTGCCTGTCTCAATTATATGCACACGAAGACATAATCATCTCTCTCTCTCTCTCTCTCTCTCTCTCTCTCACACAGGCCAGGGCTTACAAGAACCGGTTACCGCCTTAAGGAGAAGTGATTAACAGTGAGATTACTAACAGCTGTGAGGACTAAGATCAGTGTTTTGTGTTGAGATGAGTCTTCCTGTTGTGATCACTTTGTTGAGATTAATGTTCTTGTTTATGTTAGTGTTTTTGTTCGGATCAATGTTCTTGTTAGGTCAATGTTCTTGTTAGGTCAATGTTCTTGTAAGGTTAGTGTTTTTGTCAGGTCAATGTTCTTGTTAGGACAATGTTCTTGTTAGGTCAGTGTTCTTGTCAGGTTAGTGTTCTTGTAAGGTCAGTGTTCTTGTAAGGTCAATGTTCTTGTGAGGTCAGTGTTCTTGTAATGTTAGTGTTTTTGTTATGTCAATGTTCTTATTTCTGTCATTTTTTTTGTATATGTCACTTCCCCAACACAGTACAAGTGTTATCACGGTGTGGTATTGAGCCCAGAGGTCATGTGAGCTGTAGGGGAGTTGAACACCACATGAAACACGACACTCTTCTCCCTTATACCAACACATGAGGACTCGAACCCATCTATAGATACAGTCCTAAACCTTATAGTGTCGAGAAAAACAAAAGACTGTCAACACAATGAGATGCAAGACCCTTTAAGTGGATTCGAATATACAAGAGGTAAATAGAAAGTTGTACTCGAATGCATGACCGAAATATTAAACATAAACATCATTATAATCAATCATAATGAGATCCAACACTTTATAGATAGATTCAAATACTTATACTTGGTAAATGAGAATATGGGATTAGATCACATCTCCGCTATGGACTCTGGAAACAACAAGTAAACGCCCCGTCGTATTGCATTCCATTACCTCTTAGACGGATCCGATTACATGGGCCAGATTGATAACGCTGTCTTGTCACATTATGAACAACGTCACGGTGTGTTAGTTTCATGGAGGTTTTGTGATAACAGTGATAACGTAAAATATGACAGGTGTGTTATATGACGGGTGTGTTGTGCAGATGACTATTACAACAGGTGTGCAATACAGGTGTCAACAATAAGATAGGTGTGTTATACAGGTGTTAACATTAAGACAGGTGTGTTATACAGGTGTTAACAATAAGATAGGTGTGTTTTCCAGGTGTCAACAATACAACAGGTGTGTTATACAGGTGTCAACAATACAACAGGTGTTTTATACAGGTGTCAACAATACAACAGGTGTGTTATACAGGTGTCAACAGTACAACAGGTGTTAATACAAGTGTGAACAAGAGTGAACAGGTTGGGGTAGAGAGTGTCAGGGAGAGTATAAGAACATAAGAATGGAGGAAACTGCAGCGGGCCTTTTGGTCCATACTGGGCAGTCCCGTTTACACCCAACCCCTATTGCTCATATATCCATCCAACCTATGTTTGAAGCTATCCAGCGTATTCGAGTTAATGATGATGTTTGGTAACTTGTTCCACTCATCCACTACTCTGTTTCCAAACCAATGTTTACCTATTTCTCGCCTAAATCTAAATTTGTCTAATTTAAAACCATTGTTACGAGTTCGCTCCTGGTTGGATAATTTGAGTACCTTTGTAATGTCCCCTTTGTTTAGCCCTGGGAGATGGAGATGGTTGTTAACCTGTTGTCCTCAGGTCTAACTGCCAGGTGGTTTCCGGCGGCAGCGGTGACGACCCCAGGCGATGGTGAGCCAGACCGGGAGAACAGTAGCCTCCTCGGGCAGTAGAGAGACTGAGGAAGTCACCGGGGCTATGATCTTTTTCTTATGGCCTGAAGTGTTCGGCTAGTGTTAGTAGCGTTAAGATACAACCACACACACACCTGCATCCCGTTAGTTGGTGGTGGTGGTGGTGGTGGAGATGATGGTGTTGGTTGTGGAGATGATGGTGTTGGTTGTGGTGATGGTGGTGAAGTGTACACGGAAACTACCCACAGTGGAGGACATTGTACACGGAAACTAGGAGAGTGAGAAATGGCCCTCATGGATGGCCTGTCTCACATAATATTACCACCTGGGAAAGCTCAACACACACTACCGCACCACCTGACCCCCCACCCCACCTGACCCACCACCTAACCTCACCCCCCACCTCACCCTCACCTGGCTGTCGTGTAAATGGCGCTAAACCTTCACCTGAATACTTTACATCCTCAAATACAGGTAAATTATATAACACACACACAAAAAAACCTTCCCTTGTGTTGCGGGAGAGAGGCTGAGTGTTGATCGTGACCAGAAACACTGTATTACTGGCGTGAGGTAATGATGGAGGGTGAGGAGAGCAGCCCCCTTGAACACCTCCACCAGATGTTGTGTTGATATCAGGGTAAGATTATAGTCCCTGAGGCCGTGGATGTTCTCCTCCAGGATGAACGAGGATAGTCTGAAGGCTGTCTCAAAAAAATGTATACACAGTCACCACGAACATCTTTAAGGCAGTGTGTATACATTTTTCTGAGACATCTTTTATTATTAACCTTCACTTTTGTGTTTCCGTTGGTATGTTATAGTCTGTTGTTTATCCTGGGGTTAGAAATGAAGGGTCTCACTCCCATGGCTCGAGTGTGTGTGTGTGTGTGTATGTGTGACCTCTACAGGATAATTCATGCCTGTAGGAGAAGGTGAAGTGTTCTTTCTCGCCCCGCTAGGAGTGTCAGAGAGGTCGACTGCCTGCTCGCCTCCCTCATCGCCAGACGAATTATCCTCTCCCTCCCTCTCTTTATCTCTACCTCCCTCTCTCTGTCCACTCCTTCCCTCCCTCTCTCCTTCTGTCCCTCCCTCCTCCCTCCCTCCTTCTGTCTCTCCCTCCCTACCCGCTACCATCTACAGCCTCGCCCCGTCATCTGCCCAACACTATATTTGTGTCTGAAGAACTTCCTGTCTCAAGGCACCGTCAGTAGTGCCTCGTGGCCGTTCTCCCCAGGCTGTAGGGATGGGATTTTCTGTCTGTCTCTTTATTTACCTGTCTGTCTGTCTGTCCGTTAGCTCTTTGCCCGTCTGTATCTATCTATCTATCTATCTATCTCACTTTCGTATAGGGCGAATCAAGGAATATGGTAAACACGAAAAAGGAAAGATGTACGTGGAAAAAAATGACAAGAAGAGCAAAGACACACACACACACACACACACACACACTATAATTAAATACCTACCTTTACCTTACCTTTATATATTAAGAAAGTTTTATCTCATCATCACACCTGAGAGGCTTAAATTAACATAATATATTTTTGTTAATTTGAGCTGAAATAATTATAATGTATCTGTGAATGTAATTTTTTTTTTTAGTAATTTTATTGATTATTCTTGAAACGTAAAGAAATATAATTATAATTTATGTTTTATAGTTTTTTAGAAGTATTAGAGACTCAAACAGATGTAATTATTAATATAGGAATTAATAGGGAGAGTTTCGTCATTGTATAAACACAGGTTAATTATTTGTACCTGTTGATTAAGTTTGTTACCTGGTAATATAAGAGTTCCTGTGTCTCTCAGTGCTCCGGGGAAGCTCCTTGCCACCGTGTTGTCAGTGTCGGGGGCGGGGTGGGGGCAGGGTAGGGACAGAGGGGGGGTAAGGTGGGGGGAGGGTAGGGACAGAGGGGGGGGTAAGGTGGGGGCAGGGTAGGGACAGGGAGGTAAGGTAGTGGCAGGGGGGGGGGAGGGGTATTGGGCTTTGGGTAATGTGACTTCCAGCTGTTGCTTAATGTGGCGCCTCCCTCCCTCTCTCCCTCCCTCCCTCCTCGCGACCTTCATCCCTCCCCCCCCAACAACCACCACGCCCTCCTTCCCTCCCTCCCATGTGCTTCTCTCTCTCTCTCTCTCTCTCTCTCTCTCTCTCTCTCTCTCTCTCTCTCCCCTTCCATCCATCTTACCTCCCGTCTCGACTTCTCTACGTTTCTGCTTCCTTCTTCCTCCACTCTTTACTTCCTTCTTCCTACTCTCCTTACTTCCTTCACCACTACTACTGCTACTATTATTACCACCGTCACCACTACTACCAACACCACCTACCACTACTACTACCACCACCAACACCACCAACACCACCACTACCACCACCAACATCACTACCACCACCACCACCACCACCACCACCACCACCACCACTACCACCACCACCACCACCACCAGGTTATAAGTACCTCGGCATTTCTTTATAACCTGTACATTGAGAGCCACCCGACCATACCTGAACACACAACACCCTCGTTCACGTACACGTTCCTCTGTATGTGTGTGTACATCATGACTAGTACATGTGTGTGTATCTGCTGCCGGTGTACATTCTTGTGTAGTTAGTGTTGCCAATGTGGGTTTTATCTACTGCTTGTGTTGGTAATGAAGCCTTGTTGGTTGGTATTGTAACCTAACCTAACCTTAACCTAACCAAACCATAACCCAACCTAACCTAGCCTAACCTTAACCTAACCTAACCTTAACCTAACCAAACCTTAACCCAACCTAGCCTAACCTTAACCTTACCTAACCAAACCTTAACCTAACCTAGCCTAGCCTAACCTTAACCCAACCTAACCTTAACCTAACCTAACCTTAACCCAACCTAACCTAACCTTAACCCAACCTAACCTAACCTTAACCTAACCTAACCTTTATATTAGGGGAAGCCATTAGAAACTTGGGACCATTAGTAGGGGAATTAACATAGCTTACATGAGTCAGTTAACTACACTCTCACATCGTTAGTCAGGAGGAAAATATAACATAGAGACCTTTGGGGCACCGTAGTTAACAGTGAATCCGTTCCTCATCTCACTGGGCAGGAATTCTTTTGTGTAGTGTTGACGTGTGGTGGTTGTCCTGCCAGCGCCATCTGTCTCCCCCTGACGGTAGAAACCCGAACTGGCGTCTTTTAACACACTCTCACTACTGGAGGAACACATGTGTCATATTTCTCCTTTGTGTGTCTCAGAAAGGGAAATGTTTCTCAAGTGTTTGATGATGAGATACGATGAATTAATGTTGTGCTCTCTCTCTCTCTCTCTCTCTCTCTCTCTCTCTCTCTCTCTCTCTCTCTCTCTCTCTCTCTCTCTCTCTCTCTCTCTCTCTCTCTCTTCGAGGCGCGCTTCGTGTGTATATGACTGCTGACATCCTTCTACTGCCCTGATAATCATTATATCGTGTGTGTATGTATGTATGTATGTGTCGTTATACCGGACTCATGCATCACTCGTCCAGTCTAGACCAGTCACTTTGTCCCAGTTAAGACCAGTCACCCTGTCCCATTTAAGACCAGACAAAGGTGACTGGAGGCGTGGATGTTTTTCTACAAGGGTCATCAGACCACCACGACTAATGGTCCTTAAAGATGGTGGTCCAGGGCACAAAATATGGCCCCCCTCCTCACCATGGGAACTACCTGACGGGCCATAGACCTCCCGGGGCCTCATTTCCAATACCCACTCACCCAGGTACCCTCTACACCCATACCCACACCCCCAGGTACCCTCTCCACCCATACCCACACACCCAGGTACCCTCTCCACCCATACCCACACACCCAGGTACCCTCTCCACCCATACCCACACACCCAGGTACCCTCTACACCCATACCCACACACCCAGGAACCCTCTACACCCATACCCACGCACCCAGGTACCCTCTCCATCCATACCCACACACCCAGGTACCCTCTCCACCCATACCCACACACCCAGGTACCCTCTCCACCCATACCCACACACCCAGGTACCGTCTCCACCCATACCCACACACCCAGGTACCCTCTCCACCCATACCCACACACCCAGGTACCCTCTACACCCATACCCACACACCCAGCTACCCTCTCCACCCATACCCACACACCCAGGTACACTCTACACCCATACCCACACACCCAGGTACCCTCTACACCCACTAAGCCCACACCCACCACACCACACCCACAGACACACCCACTGCCTACTCAAGCACAGGCAGGTAGTGAGCAGGGGGGGGGGCGGCAGAGGTCATTTCACCTTAGGTCATAAATTCAGGTACAATATAAGCACCGCCTCCCACACCGCCTCCCAGCTTCCCCCTGTGTCCCCCTCGGCTGGAAAGAGTCCCTGTATTATCCTGTGACGGTGAAGGATGTCTCAGGATAGCAAAATCGTCTTCAAGATATCCTAAAAGGTCTCAGGATAGCCTCTAAGACATCTCTGGATAGCTGGGTGTTTTTAGGATAGCAAGATGGTCTTCAAGATATCCTAAAATGTCTCAGGATAGCCTCTAGGACATCTCAAGATAGCAAGATGTATTTAGGATATTTGTATAACTCCCGAAAGGATTTCAAGATATCCCGACGTAACCGAAGACAGTTGAATACATCCAGGACGCCTTTAGGACACAGCCAATCACTCATGACTTACCGTAGGATATCTCAAGTATTCCTAGACACCCCCAAGGATACACCAACCCAGAACCCCGGAGGCTTCTTGGATCAGAAAATAAAATATAGACATCCTTTAGGACTCCCAGATCCTGCATTAATCCTTCACTCTAGATCAGGATTCCTTAATTATCACCCAGGTTGTATATCCTTTAATGTTCTAGATCTAAATAGGACTTTCTAACCTAACCTAACCTAACCTGACCTGACCTAACCTGACCTAACCTAACCTGGCTCCGAGTCAGTACGGTTCATAAGTAAATTGTAATGTATAATTTTTTCCATTGATTTATCTTCATTTTATTACGTGTTTCTCAGACGGTAAATTAGATAAATAAAACAATCTTACAGTTAGTGAGTCAATATTACAGTTAAACCAGTCAGTCTAAACCAGTCAGTCTAAACCAGTCAGTCTAAACCAGTCAGTCTAAAACTCTCTCTCTCTCTCTCTCTCTCTCTCTCTCTCTCTCTCTCTCTCTCCTTTGTTCGGTTTTCTTCATGTTGTTTGTTTATCTTTCGTTTCTCCGTCATCTGTTCTAGTCGTTAAGAGCTGGAGACAATTAAGAATCGTTACTATTATTATCGTCTTGTTTAGTTCGTCTCTTTGTTTCGTTGTTATTTTTTACTGTATCTGTTATTCTTGTTCTTTTATTTATTTATTTATTTATTTATTATTTTTATTATTATATGTTAATGAATTTTCAGGCTTAAGAATATCTCGTGATGGTGTGTGTGTGTGTGTGTGTGTCTGTGTGTGTGTGTGTATGTCTGTGTGTGTGTGTATGTGTGTGTGTGTGTATGTGTGTGTGTATGTCTGTGTGTGTGTGTTGTGTGTGTGTGTGTGGTAAAAAGTGACCTTCAAGCTCATAATGTTTTGCCCTTAGGAGCTTCTGCTGACAGTCACTCACACGCACTCTCTCTTACACACACACACACACACACACACACCATGAGTACAAGGAGTGTGTTGAGTATAAGAGACTCGTCGCCAGTGTTCAGATAATGATCTTCACTTACCATAGTTGAGAACACGACCTGTGGTGTGTGATAAGGGTGTGGTGGTGTGTGTCCAGGAACCTAACCTAACCAAACCTACCCTCAACCTAACCAAACCTAACCTACCCTCAACCTAACCAAACCTAACCTACCCTCAACCTAACCTAACCTACCCTACCCCTCACTTTTAAACTTAACATTAACTTCTAAATTTGCGAGACATTACTTGTGTGAGAAAGAGACAGACAGACAGACATACATTTAGACAGACAGACAGACAGAGTCGAAGGTACTGAGGTGAGAACGAGAGGAGTAAAATATGAATAAATTTCTCTCATTAACCTCTACACTCCAGTCACCCGTTAACCAGTCACCCGTTAACTAGTCACCCGTTAACCAGTCACTTGTTAACCAGTCACTCGTTAACTAGTCACCCGTTAACCAGTCACTCGTTAACTAGTCACCCGTTAACCAGTCACTCGTTAACCAGTCATTCGTTATCCAGTCACCCGTTAACCAGTCACTCGTTAACCAGTCACTCGTTAACCTTTCACTCATTAACCAGTAATTCATTAACCCTCTGCAACGGAACAACACTGGGCTTAACGACCTATTGTCTCGTTAAACAGCAGCTAATGATGCAGTGTTGACAATTAGCTGTTGCAGAACCACTAAACAAGGTAGTTAGGTCACGAGCATCATTGTCTGCCACCTGTGTGATTTGTTGCTAATTACCTCAACTAATTACCTGGGGTTGGGGATTTACCTGTAGTACAAGACAAATGTGATCTGAAGGTGGAGTGGGAGGTTCAAGGTGGAGGTGGAAGGTGGAGTGAGAGGTTCAAGGTGGAGGTGGAAGGTGGAGTGAGATGTTCAAGGTGGAGGTGGAATGGAAAGTATAAAATGGAGAATGGCAGAATAACTCTCTCTCTCTCTCTCTCTCTCTCTCTCTCTCTCTCTCTCTCTCTCTCTCTCTCTCTCTGTCTGTGAGTGAAGGCTATTGTTAATGGCTACGGTAACACCTCACTTGTACAATAATTCAATAATCTAATGTTAATGTGTTTCTTTATTACAGGTAAGTCTAATGGTGTTTGATGGTGGCAGGTACTTCAGTAACATGTAAGTATAAGTGTGTGTGTGTGTGAGTGTGTGTGTGTGTGTGTGTGAGTGAGTGAGTGTGTGTGTGTGTGTGTGTGAGTGTGTGTGTGTGTGTGTGTGTGTGTGTGTGTGAGTGAGTGAGTGAGTGAGTGTGTGTGAGTGTGTGTGTGTGTTTGTGTGTGTGTGTGTGTGTGTGTGAGTGAGTGAGTGAGTGAGTGTGTGTGTGTGTGTGTGTGTGTGTGTGTGTGTGTGTGTGTGAGTGAGTGTGTGTGTGTGTGTGAGTGAGTGTGTGTGTGTGTGTGAGTGTGTGTGTGAGTGAGTGAGTGAGTGTGTGTGTGTGTGTGTGTGTGTGTGTGAGTGTGTGTGTGTGTGTGAGTGAGTGTGTGTGTGTGTGTGAGTGTGTGTGAGTGTGTGTGTGTGTGTGTGTGTGTACTTGCTCATTATATTACCTTAAATGCTAAACATGATCCCTTAAACCTCAGATAACACCCCCTTAAACCCCTCTAATATCCCCCTTTATACCCCTTAATATCCCTTCTCAGACCCCTAATATCCCCCTTAAACCCTCTAATATTCCCCATACAGTAAGCTCCCTTAACAATTCCCACCTTAATCCCTTGATATAAACTCTTAAAGCGAAAAAACAAACACATTAAACCTTAAAAATTTATAAACCAACTGACATGAATTCGCGATCGCCAATTCGTGATGTTATTACTCTCAAGTCTATTCTCTCTTTCTCTCGCTTCTTATTGTGTTTCTTTTTACTCTTTTCTTGTTCTCTTTGCTCTTGTTGTTGTTCTTCTTCATCTTCTTCGGGGAATATCTCTCTCTCTCTCTCTCTCTCTCTCTCTCTCGTCACACCAGCAGCCCATCAGTGTCGTGGTATGGGTGGCAGCACACGAGACACCCCCCCTCCCTCCCTTCCAACCCCACCTCACCCCTTGTGTGTCTGTTGAACGGTGACGAACACATCAGAGTGAAACTAGTCCCTCTCAGCTGACACTCGCGGAACATCACTAAACTAGTTCCTCTTAGTTGACACTCGCGGAACATCACTAAACAAGTTCCCCTTGGATGACATCATGGCATTACATCAACAAACTAGGCCCTCTCAACTGACACTCACAGATCATCACTAAACTAGGCCCTCTCAGCTGACACACTCAGAATAACATCAATAAACTAATCCCTCTCAGCTGACACGCGCGGAATAACATTAACAAACTAGTCCCACTCAGCTGACACGCGCGGAATAACATCAATAAACTAGTCCCTCTCAGCTGACACGCGCCGAATAACATCAACAAACTAGTCCCTCTCAGCTGACACGTGCGGAATAACATTAACAAACTAGTCCCTCTCAGCTGACACGCGCGGAATGACATCAACAAACTAGTCCCTCTCAGCTGACACGCGCGGAATAACATCAATAAACTAGTCCCTCTCAGCTGACACGCGCGGAATGACATCAACAAACTAGTCCCTCTCAGCTAACAACCACGGATCAACACCAACGTCTAGCTTACTGTACGAACTCTATAATTAATCATCCCCTTTCTCTATTTCCTCCGTTCGTTATATCTCATTATTATCCATTTTCTCTTTCCTTCGTTCGTTTTATGTCATTATTATCTCCACTATATATTTCGTTCGTTCATTATATCTTTGCCATTATTATCTTCACTTTATCTATTCCTTCGTTCGTTAAATCTGTCATTATCATCTACTTTCTGTATTTTTTTCGTTCGTTATATCTTATTATCATCCACTTCCTCCATTATCTTCGTTCGTTATCTCTGTCTTTATCATCCACTTTCTCTATTCCTTCGTTCGTTATGTCTCATCCTCACTATACTTAAGGTAGAGCAGTGAAGAGAGCGAGTCGGCGCCCCTCCTGTACACACACATCCTTTAGGAGGGTAACATCCGAACAACAGCATCATCCTCTTCTGATCAATCTCTTCCTCCTCCTCTTCTTCTTTATCAAACGTTCTCTCTCTCTCTCTCTCTCTCTCTCTCTCTCTCTCTCTCTCTCTCTCTCTCTCTCTCTCTCTCTCTCTCTCTCTCGCGTATGGGTTTAAGGGGAACTTTTGTGCTCTGAAATGATGACTGATATAATGGGTTCCAGTCCTAATAAGCCCCAGAATTAATAGGTTCCAGTAATAATGGGTCTCAGGTGTTAATAAGACCTGATCTAATGGGCCCCAGTTCTAGTGTTTAAGTTGGGGCCTGTAAGAACTGGGGTCTAATAGGATAGGAGTCGACATGTTATCTACTCCTCCATCTACCAACTCCACCCTTCTCTCCCTCCCCCAATTGTAAGCCTACTGTACGTTCACCTTCAGCGCTGCCGTCAGTAGGGATGACTGACAGTGTACGGCGCAGATCATTAATCTTAACAGCCAGTCAGTATTACCAATAGTGGTGTTGAGACCCGCCCAGTGGTCCTGTGGTGTGTGTACTGTATGGGTGACCTGAGACTGATGTGTGGGTTAAGGAGAGTGGTGTACGTGGGGTAATGATCACACACACACACACACACACGTCAAGCCCCTCATAACACCATCTGTGAGGGAATTACTACACCACCACATCAGGTCACTTATAACACCATCTGTGAGAGTTACTACACCACGTGATGCCCCTCATAACACCATCTGTGAGGGAATTACTACACCACCACATCAGGTCACTTATAACACCATCTGTGAGAGTTACTACACCACGTGATGCCCCTCATAACACCATCTGTGAGAGTTACTACACCACGTGATGCCCCTCATAACACCATCTGTGAGGGAGTTACTACACTACATGTCTGCTGTTCAACACCTCAGCGTACAAGATCTACGTGACCTCCACTGTAAATATTAATCTGTATGTTCCTTTACCTTTCTCTAATGAAGGCTTTTGTTAAACCACCAATGTACAATATTTAATAAGTCATTTATGTCCATTATATATTTTCAACCTTCGGGCTGCAGATGTTTTTGAATAAACCGTTAATTATTATTATTATTATTATTATTATTATTATTATTATTATTCTATGTAGCACTTGTAGTAGAAGTAGTAGTAATAGCAGTAGTAGTAGTAATAGTAATAGCTGTAATAGTAGTAGTTGTAGTAGTAGTAGTACCATTATTATACCACAGTAATGTCATTAAAAAGAGATAGCAGTACGTACACACATACAGCTGCCATGTAAATAATGTAATTGGCGAGTAATGACGAATGTTACCGACGTTCTTACGTGTCTTAAGGTAGGCAAGAAAATAATGACATTTGGCTGTAGTTTCTGGAGATTACAACACACCTGGTACTTGACACACACACACAAGGGTCTGTCACGCTCTCTTGCCAAGTTAAGTTGCTGAAGATTGTGGGTCATGGAATATATTACAGGTAATTATTGTTACCTGTATACCACAACAGGTGAGCCTCCCTGTGTGTCTACTGTCTGATGGTGGTGGTGATGATGATGATGATGATGATAGCTGTAAAGATGATGGTGATGATTGTAATGATGATGGTGATTGTGGTGGTTATGTTGATGATGATTGTAATGATGGTGGTGATGGTTATGAAGGCGGTATTGATAGTGATGGTGATGATGGTGTTGGTGGTGATGATGATGTTGATGATGATGGTGATGATGATGGTGATGCCGTAATGGAATCACAGGATACCGACCTAGTATTAATAACCTATCACAGGTACTTAGTCTAGCTACAGGTAGGTAGGTTAGGTTAGGTTAGGTTAGGTAGGGTGTGGGTGTAAAGGTGAGAAGAGGTTACTCGGTACTTACCTGCTAATGGTAGTCTGCCACCCTCACCCCCTGAGACCCGGCTACACTCATCGTCTCCTGCCACCACCACCACACCACCACCATCACCTCTTGAACACATACAATTGAAAATAACATCACACAGACCATCTACACTGACGGCTCTCTTAACACTGTCTGTGGGAGGGCTGGAGGTGCTGTCACTGTTACTCAGCCTAACGGTAATGTAATAGAGAAAGGAGCGAGAATTAATAACTGGACATCACTCTACAGACTGAACTATTTGTCATACTCAGCTCTGAAACTTGTTGAACACACTGCCACTGACAGTCTCATCATCACTGACTCCTTATCCTCACTACTTGCTCTTGATACCTTCAACTCTGATTGTCACCCGCTTGTCTCTGAAGCCAGACACAAGCACATGTGTCTTGTTGACGAGGGTATCAGGACCAAGCTGCTGTGGATCCCCTCTCACACAGGCATTACTGGACATGATAGAGTTAATGCCTTAGCTAAACCCGCGTCCAACAATGACACTGTTGAGTACAATCTGGGACTGTCAAACAGCACCTTAAAAACTGTAGTCTGAAAAGAGCTTGCAGATGAATTTGAAGTCAACAAACAAGTGCAAACAGGCACTAGTCAATCTATTGTTTACCATGATGAGATGTATCAAGTGAAACATGTATATGGAGCAAGTAACAAGATCACTAGATTACAAGATGTTGTAACCGCTAGACTAAGGTTAGGATATAAGTACCTCTGGCAGTATGTTCCTCAAGCAGATGTAAACAAAACTAAATGTAAAGTGTGTGGCCAGACATATGGCCACACACTTCAACACTATGTCTTAGACTGTGAAAAATAAAACCCTCTAGGGATAGATTCAAGCACACTGTGTATGTAATGGCACAGCACTTTATCTCTGATGACAATATAGCTTATATACTAAGGCTGTATCCACACTTCGCTTCTAGTACCTAATTAAAACTCTATGTACCGACTTTAACAAACCTTGTACTGCAAATACTCTGTAACATTCAATGTCATAATATCATCACTGGGATCTGATAGACATACCTTGTGGCCTCTAATCCTTTATACGCAGCCGCTCCCAGGATAAGTGTGAGGTGCACAATACACTAGTTGCTGTCCGCGGCAAAAACTAAGGAATAAAAAATAATCAATACCATCTGTAGCACTACCACCAACACCACTAGTATAATGTGGGGGCATATATCACCAACAGTGCCAAGTATCACCAACAGTGCCACGTATCAACAGTGCCACGTCCAACCCCTCTCGATACAGGGTGTTGATGTTATCTTCGTGGGCAATAACCCCCCCCCCCCCCTCACCCCACACCAATTAGGTCAGAGTACCGGGCTGGTGGTTGGCTCTCGTGTTGTGGTTAGTACCTACCATCACTATGAGCCAATAACTCGGCATTACGCCTCTAATGAGCACTATGGCGGATGAGCAAACGCAACACCACCTCAACAGATTGACTAGTTGTGCCGTTAGGGTAAACCACAACCCGAGATAACAAGGTGATCTGGTTGTTGACGTGTGTGGTTGTGGTGAAGGAGAAGAACTAGAGTAAAAGAAAGTTATAATAATATCAATCTTATTTACCTGAAGTAGAAGAGCCAATATTGTTTGTTATTTTCCATGGGAGTTGATTCATGTAGTCAGCCCCTGGTAAATGAAGACTGATAGAGAAATTGGCCAGTTTAAGGTTATAGAGATTATAGGATCTAGCAATTTAACCTTTATAAGTTATAGAGAGTTAATGGACTTTGTAATTCACCAGTTTAAGTTACAGGAAGTTACAGGACTAAGCGATACAGGGAGTTACAGGTTGGACGTAAGGTGGGCGAGGCAGGAAGTTACAGGACTATGCGATACAGGGAGTTACAGGTCGGACGTAAGGAGGGCGAGGCAGGAAGTTACAGGACTATGCGATACAGGGAGTTACAGGTTGGAGGTAAGGAGGGCGAGGCAGGAAGTTACAGGACTATGTGATACAGGGAGTTACAGGTTGGACGTAAGGAGGGCGAGGCAGGGAGTTACAGGTTGGAGGTAAGGAGGGCAAGGAAGTATTCGTTGTGTCGTGTTGTACCGCCCCGGAAACTCCCTCCCCGCTAGGCCCCGAGACACACACACACACACACAGCCCACGGGGTCACCGCCTCCCAACCTCAGGGGTTAGCAGGAAGGAGGACTAGGGAGGGAGAGAGGGAGAAAGTTAAGTAGGGAGGCAATGTGTTCTGCTCCCTCACATTACTATGGTGCCCCGCTCTCTGTGTTATATATCTACAACCACCAACACAACCTCTACAACACTACAACCACCCCTCTTTACCACAACACCCTCTACAACACTACAACCATGAGCACAGTCAATCTAGTCCATCCTGTGAAGTATTTCTACCTTTCTTCACTACTCTTCTACCCACCCACCACCACTCTAGCTACTGGTTCTCGTTTCCTTCTGCACTGGGACGACATTTTACTGTACCAAGATAATGTATGTATGTTAATGTGGCCTGGTGCTAAGTGAAGGTGTCTAGTTAAGGTAGAGTCTCAGGGTTAATTTTGTCACCTAACTGGTGCTAAGTGAAGGTATCTAGTTAAGGTAGAGTCTCAGTGTTAATTTTGTCTCCTAACTGGTGCTAAGTGAAGGTGTCTAGTTAAGGTAGAGTCTTAGTGTTAATCTTGTCTCCTAACTGGTGCTAAGTGATGGTGTCTAGTTAAGGTAGAGTCTCAGTGTTAATTTTGTCTCCTAACTGGTGCTAAGTGAAGGTCTCTCTCTCTCTCTCTCAGGTGATTGCCCCGGGTTATGTTTTCTCCAGTTTCTAGTCGACTTTTCAGTGCCACTTCCGGTTGCAGGTAGTGGTGATGGTGGTAGGTGTAATTGTAGTAGAGGTAGTGGTAGTTGTGGTGATGGTGGTAGTGGTGGTGGTTATGATAATGATAGTGATGGTGTTAGTGGTAGTGGTAGTAGTAACGTCAATAGTAGCAGCAGTGTTGGGTATAGCTAATGATAATAATACCTAATAAAAATAACATTAAATATAACAGTAATGGTGTTGAACATTGAACTAGACCATGGCAGAGAGACAAGGTGCAACATCTGTATCAACACGGCAATTGCACGAGGTTAGTTGATGAGTCTAGCCTTGGTGTGAAGGTCATGTACTGGTTCTCTGTTGTCATGTTGTCATTCCTCTAATATATCATAGGACAGGATGCGTTAGTGTTGACAGGATGGTTTATGTCAGATTACCATTATCATTATATGACCTTGATCTTTACATGTTGGTAGTGGTGGTAGTGATGGTACGTAAGGGTGGTGGTTGTGGTGGATGTGGCAGGTAAGGGTGGTAGTTGTGGTAGGTAAGGGTGGTGGAGGTGGTAGTTGTGGTAGGTAGATGTGGTGGAGGTGATGGTAGGTAGTTGTGGTAGAAGTGTTAGGTGTGGTGGGAGTTGGTGTTATGGAATTATTCTAGGTGGATGAAGGTCGATTGGGGCCTAATAGCCCTGATAGGTCCCAGAGTGCTTGTGGGCCCAGGTTATATTAGATTAAGTTAGGTTAGGTGCTGCCCAACAGAACTGGGGCCTACGTATCTCACCCGCCCGTCATACAGGTCTGGGGCCGCCTCATGAACACAACTGTCTCACAAAAAGAAGTGTAGCCGCCAGCAAGGTCACTCACTCAGCTTATATCATCGTCTTCATTATACCTGGTCACCAGCATCAAGGTCAGGTATATACGTGTGGTCATCAAGGTCAGGTATATACGTGTGGTCATCAAGGTCAGGTATATACGTGTGGTCATCAAGGTCAGGTATATACGTGTGGTCATCAAGGTCAGGTATATACGTGTTTTGTGTTTATTCTTGTTGTTATTACTTTTATCTATATATATAAAACAAAGAAGTATTTCTGTGTTTGTGTGTGTGTGTGTCCGTAGGAGAATCTCGGAAACTACTTTACCGATCTGTAGTGATGATGGATGGTGTTATATGTAGTGATGATGGATGGTGTTATATGTAGTGATGATGGATGGTGTTATATGTAGTGATGATGGATGGTGTTATATGTAGTGATGATGGGTGGTGTTATATGTAGTGATGATGGATGGTGTTATATGTAGTGATGATGGGTGGTGTTATATGTAGTGATGATGGATGATGTTATATGTAGTGATGATGGGTGGTGTTATATGTAGTGATGATGGGTGGTGTTATATGCAGTGATGATGGATGGTGTTATGTGTAGTGATGATGGATGATGTTATATGTAGTGATGATGGGTGGTGTTATATGTAGTGATGATGGATGGTGTTATATGTAGTGATGATGGAGGACGTACTGCACACTCAACTTTTAAACTGCCTCTCAACCTCGCTCACAATGAGAATCCAGTGTGCAACATCAAAAGAGGATCGGCAAGGCAAAACTCTTAGAAAAATGCAGCCTCATAGTCTGGGATGAATGCACTATGTCTCGCAAGTTAGCGTTTGAAGCATTGGACAGGACCTTGCAAGACATACGAGAAAATGACCAGCTCATGGGTGGCATTACAATGGTCATTGCTGGAGACTTTCACCAGACCCAACCTGTCATTCCTCGAAGCACTCCAGCTGATGAACTGAATGCGTGCCTCAAGGCATCATACCTATGGAGAAGTGTTCAGACACTCACCCTATCCACAACCATGAGAGTACAGCTACAAGGAGATCAGGATGCTGGACGGTTTGCAAACCTTCTACTACAGATTGGGAATGGAACTTTCCCCTGTTGATTCAGAAGGACAAATAATCATTCCTCAAGGATGTGGAACTGTTGTAAAGTCCTCAACTGAGCTCACTAACATGGTCTACCCAAACATTATCCACCACTACAAGGATCACAAGTGGCTCTGTGAACGCGCAATTCTGGCACCAAAGAATGAAACAGTGGCTGAAATCAACATGACTCTACTCAGACAGCTTCCAGGCAGTGAAACCTCATTCAAATCTGTTGATACAGTAATCGACCAGGACCAAGCAGTCCAGTACCCTGCAGAATTCCTTAATTCTTTGGAGCCCGTTGGAATGCCTCTTAACCTAGCCTAACCTAACCTATCCTAACCTAGCTTAACCTAACCTGACCTGACGTAACCTCACCTCATCTAACCTAACCTAACCTACTTGTAACGTCACACTTGCAATATACATCATTCAGTCCAGTTTATGTCACTAGTTAACCCTTTGAGGACGATGGTTTAACCCTTTGAAGACGATGGTTTAACCCTTTGAGGACGATGGTTTAACCCTTTGATGACGATAGTTTAACCCTTTGATGACGATGGTTTAACCCTTAGAGAACGATGGTTTAGCCCTTTGATGACGATGGTTTAAACCCTTTGTGGTGTGCACGGGGAGAGGGAGAGGGGAGTCGGCTGGCCTAGAGAGAGAGAGAGAGAGAGAGAGACAATCACGACCTCTGCAACTTACTCTTCAACATCGTAAACTGAGTAATAAAGTCTTCAGTGAGCCCGAGGGAGCGTCGGCTGTCGGTCATAAGCTCTGTGGTCCCGAGGGCGACACGACAGGCAACAGGAAACAGCGAGAGGCGACGGGAAACAGCGAGAGGCGACGGGAAATAACGTGAAACAACGGGAAAACGAAGAAACAACGGAAAACGGTGAGAAACTGTTGCAGGACCGCCAGATGGAGCGTTGATAACTGTCTCAACTGGAGGGAACACACGCGTCCTGAGTTGCTGAGAATTGTTGCATTTTTGTGCAATAATACATATACAGGGTGTTGCAGAATGTAGATAAACAGGGTGATACACTCGCTGTATGTCTGGCTGATCAGTGATTGGTCGATTTATGTCTGTTGATTCGCTCATTGGTCAATTTAAATTTGGCTGATCAATGATTGGTTGATTTACGTTTAACCGATCGCTCATTGGTAAATTTTTTCTAACTGATCACTCATTGGTCAATTTATATCTGGCCGATCGATGATAGGTTGATTTATACGTCGTCATTGAATGCCTCTCAGAAGCAGAGTCTATGATTGGCTGTCGTAATAGTGTGTCGTTGAAGGCAGCCAATCAGAGGCACCTTTTTACACTGCCTCCAACACGCGAATGTTTTTTCCTTCAGCAAGTTTTTGTTTTCACTCTGGCAAGATGATCCCAGCTAAGATGGCGGCCTCGCTTATTTATCTAATGATTAAACACTATTGTTAACCTAACCTAACGTATCCTAAACCTAACCTAACCAAGTAGTAGTGGTGATAATAGTAATTGTGTTAGTGGTAAAAGCTGTAGTAGTAATGGTGGTAATAGTAGTAGTCTCAATAAACAAGAATTTACAGATGCCATTGCTCTAAGGTACGGTCGGCCAGTAGAAGGTTTGCCCTCCCAATGCGTGTGTGGCTCTTCCTATGACGGCGATCACATCATGGTGTGCAAGAGAGGGGGCTTCATATGCATGAGGTATGATGAAGTAAGGGATCTCACAGGAAATATGTTGAAGGAAATCTGCCGGGATGTCAGGGTAGAACCGACCCTCCTTCCATTGGACGGTGAGAATTCCCAACATAGGACTTCAAACACATCCAACGAAGCCCGTGTTGACATCAGTGCTCGAGGATTCTGGACGCGGGGACAGTGAGCCTTCTTTGACATCAGGATTTTTTTATCCCATGGCCGCATGTCACCGTAACCTAGCTCTCGATGCTGCACACAGGAGGAACGAGAACGACAAGAGAAGGGCATATGGGGAGAGAATTCAAAACGTTGATCAAGGCAGCTTCACTCCTCTAGTGTTCACAACCTCTGGTGGGATGGGACGAAGTGCAAGATGTTTCTACGCCAGACTCGCGGAGCTGATCTCCGAACAGAAGCAGCAGCCCAGAAGTTATGTCACAGCCTGGATGAGATGTCGACTGTCCTTCTCTCTCCTTAGGTCGGCTTTGCTCTGCCTCAGGGGAACGAGAGCATTGGCCCCAAAGCCGACAACAGTTGCAGATATTGACTATGAGGCAACAGTCACTGAATGCCGCATAGATCTGCGGCTCAACTAACTCAACACAGCTCGGGTAGCTACTTATGTATCAGGATAATTAAATTTAAGGTAATAAAATGGCGGCGAAGGTGTGGCTATTGGGGGAGGATGGAGGCTAAAAAAAAAAGAAGTTATTGTAGTAGTAGTGGTAGTTGTGGTAGTAGTGGTAGTTGTGGTAGTAGTGGTAGTTGTTGTGGTAGTGGTAGTTGTGGTAGTAGTGGTAGTTGTTGTGGTAGTGGTGGTAGTTGTTGTTGTAGTGGTAGTTGTGGTGGTAGTTGTTGTGGTAGTGGTAGTTGTGGTAGTGGTAGTTGTGGTTGTAGTGGTAGTTGTTGTTGTGGTAGTAGTGGTGATGGTGGTATAACGCTCTTAGTTGCAGTAGTCGGTTCAGGAAGGTCAGGGCGGAGTGACTGACAGACACACGTGGTGAAAGGCCCTCTTATAACTGCGTCAGTCAGCTCTATGAAGGCTGATCCTGATTTGACTGTCAGAGAAACCAAGGAAAAGCTTCTATCTATCTATGTCTGTCTGTCTGTCCTATGTTAAATCTCTGAACTGTTAGGCAATTGCTGTATAATGACTCTTGTCTTCCTTTAGTAAATTCTATCGCTATTATTCTCTAATGACGAGTAATTGTATATGTAATTGTCAATTTTATTTCGGAATAACAACAAAAACGAAATGTCATTCAGAATTAGCCAATCATAATTAGGGATTGAAGAGACGTCATGGAAAATCAGCCAATCACAGTAGAATTGAGTTGACGTCACTCACGATCACCCAAACAGAAGTGTAATTGAGATGACGTCATTCCAGATCAGCCAGTCACAGTCAAATTAAGGTGACGTCACAACAGTACATCAGCCAATCATAGTTAAGATGAAGTGCCCAGCCAGTCGAAAATTCAACCATTCACAGGAGAGATGCGTCCTCTATGTCATCAGGAATGAAAGGTATATAATGAGCCGTGATCCTCTCAATCAGGCCAGAGTGAGGTAATGTGGTGAGCTGGAAGGTTGTTGTCGTAACTGTGCGTCATGGTGGGAAGAAAGTCCTCTCTGTGATGGAACAAGAGAGACGAAACTTGGAAGGAGGTAAGAGAAGATGGAAGAGGAGGATAAGACGAAGTGTAGAGCTAACCTAACCTAACCTAACACAACCACGATTTCTAACACTAAAATTCGGGTCAGGTTTCGAGTACTGACAGAAAATGTGTGAATCCTCTTATTGTACACTCCTCCCTCTTCTTCCTTGCCTTCTCTCCCCTTTCCATCCTCTTCTCCTCTTCTCTCCCTTTTTCCTCTACTCTCCTACACCATTCCCCTTCCCTCCTCTCCATCCATGCTCTCACCCTCCCCCTCCACTCCCCCTCCCCTCCCCCCTACCCCTTCCCTAATTTTATCTCTGAGGGAAACTGTAGACCCAGGTGGTTGCTCCTTGGGGTTACCTGGACAACAAAAGGTCCTTAATTACTATCACCGAAAGGACACACCTGAGGAACTTCTGGAAAACACACATACACACACACACACACACACACCACCCACACACACACACACACACCACACACACTCACACATTCTTTGGTCAGGTGACATTTAACTACTGAGCCGCATAGGTTGGAGGACCATGTTATTTAATGGACTTTTCGTCTTAAGGGACACATGTGGGTTGTGCTTGTTTTCCCCCCGAGATTTAATTGGGATGGTCAGTTCTCTAGGGTCGGGCTGTGATATTATTTGGGACGTTTTTGGGGTCACCTGAAGATTAGCTCTCCCCCCATTCCCCTTCAGTTTATTTCACTTTACGAATAACACACTAACCTAACCTAACCCCGAAGGTAATTTGCGTGATGGTGTTTAATCATCAGGTGAAATAAGCTACAGGGACTAATCTTTAGGTGAGACATAACAGAGTAGACCGAGCTCTGTGGGTGTGGGTGGGGGGGGGGGGGGGTCTCGTGTGTTCATCTTATCAGCTTCTGTGAGTGATGATGACTGGCTGAGTGAGGAAAGCTTCGATGTGTCTCAGTTCTCAATTAGAGAGAGAGAGAGAGAGTCAACACAGTTCACCAGAAACAACTAAAACATTGACCTAAAATCATTAATCACAAACAAACACAGACAGTAAACAAACAATCAATCAATTCACAATGTAACATACACAAAGGTGACTAAGCATTTGTCATTGTCTACGTAAAGATGTAAACAAACAATAGCCCTCATGAACGAATCTCATCTATCAGATCAGCAGAGGCGGGGTATTGTGTTGACTGAACGCAGTTATAATAACGTTGACGTCCGTGGAATATACTCAGATTGGGAGGCGTTCAATACCGTCGGCGTTTATCACAATCAGCGTTTAAAATGTTCAGTTTAGTTTCATGACTTTATTGGCAAAGCTTGGAGTACAATTTGCCTATTCTGAGTAATTCAGTCAGGTCTTGACACTGAGGGTGCTACCTCTTTTCAATGGCACGCAGGACAGAGGTTCCACGAAGAGGATAATAGTATACAGGGGTGTAGGTCATATTCACGAGGGTGCTATCACTGTTCACTGCCACACAGGACAGTGGTTCATATACAGTATTCTATTTGAGGACTAATCAGTGTGGGCTTGGAAATTTTAGATAGACCGCAAGAATGTCATCAAGGACTCCTGGTTCAGTGTAGTAGTTACATAGTTCATGATACAATAAGCCAGGTGGCCTGAAGTCTTTGACAGTATCACATTCAATAATATAGTGTTCAAGTGTACTCGTAAGCTTTAAAGGTTTATCACAAAGTTTACATGCTGAGTGTTCCGGTATGGGTACAGCGTTACTAACTTGCCAGATGTGTCTGTATCCTAGCCTAATTCTGGCCACGACTACATCACATTGTCTGGCTCTGTCCTTGTGCTGACCATACCGGTACCTCTTGTCACAAAATTTGTCATATTTACTAATGCTACAACTACCAGGTCTCTCTGCATTTCTCAGTTCTTCTAGATCAGAGTTGATGATTCTGACTTGAATGTTTTTAAGTACAGCATTGGACAGGCCAAGGTCACACGGTCAACATTTCTTTCTTACATGCCTCATTGGCCAGTCTATCAGCACGGTCATGATTCATAGTTTCAACATGGGACGGAATCCACATAAATTCAATACAAATTAAAATGTTCAGCGTTTACCACAATCAACGTTTAATACAGTCAGCGTTTAATACAGTCAGCGTTTACAACAGTCAGCGTTTAATACAGTCAGCGTTTAATGCAGTCAGCGTTTAACATGGGTGGGATGCTGAACAGAGAGGCGTTTAATATATAACATTTCTGTAAGTTTTGAAAAATGCTGTTGGTGGGGAGAGCCATGAGGTCTTCTTCGCTTCTTCTACTTCCTTCTACTTCCTCCTCTTTTTTTCTTCTTTCTCTTCCTCTCTTTTCTCCTCTTTTTCTTCTACTTACAATTTTCTACTTCTTACACTCTCTTCCTCTTCTTTTACCTCCTTATTCTTCTATCTTCTTCTCTTCTTCTTTCTGCTCCTCTTCTTCTACTTCCCTTTCTTCTAATTGCTCCTCCTCTTCCTCCCCTTCTCCCCT
The DNA here is from genome assembly GCA_958450375.1 of Homarus gammarus. Taxonomy (NCBI): domain Eukaryota; kingdom Metazoa; phylum Arthropoda; class Malacostraca; order Decapoda; family Nephropidae; genus Homarus; species Homarus gammarus. The sequence continues at coordinate 1,429,376 of CAUDMG010000424.1, read as the reverse complement.
TCTTCCTCCTCGTTCTCCTCCACGTGATTTCTCCCTCTTCCCTCTCCTCCCCTTCTCCTTTACTTCTCCCTAACCTTCTCCTCCTCCACCACATCATTCTTCCTCTTTCTCCTTCTTTCTCCCTCTCTTTCTCCTCCTCCGACTACCCTCATAACTTCCTCCTCCCGCTAGGACGGAAGTGACATGTCCTCCCGTCCGTCCTCTGTCACCTCGCCAATGAACCAACTCAACCGTGAAATTACCAGAAGAAGGGCCGACTCTCCTCCCAGCTGTAAGGGGACAGTCCTAGGGCTAAACTGGCGCCATTTCCTCGACGTTTTCGGTTTAGTTTTGTCATTTGGTTTGATATTTGGAATTAATTTTTTTACGGATTATGAAGGTTTTTCGGACTAGATGTTTTTTTTTTTATAGATAACTCTACCTTAAGCTGTGACAGGAAGATGGTGACGAAGGTGAACTATGACTATACTATTATTAAGAACATTCCCTTAAAACTCATTAAATATACAAAAAATACCATGAATTTTATATCCATTTTAATCCAGACTTAAAAATATCTCACTGTGAGGTATATTTTGTCCTAGGTGAGTAAAGAAAGAGAGATAGTGTTGCCATTTTGTTGGTTTATCTTTAGTTAATGATGGAATGTTATATGAAAAGAAGAAGAGAATAAAGGAAGAGAAGGAAGAATAATAAAGAAGAAAATAAGGAAACTGAAGATAATTAAATGATAAAAAAAATGAAGAAAAATAAGAAGGTAATAAAGATGGAAAATAAACAAATAAAATAAAAATTAAATAAAAGAATAAAAATGGAGAAAAAACAAACTAACATACAAACAAAAAACAAGTAAGACAAGTGGTCCAAATAACGGTCCAGGTAATGGTCCAAGAGGTGGTCCATCATGGTCCACACCCTCAGACCGTCAGACAGAGGGACGGCCAGACGGTTCGACCACGACCGTCAATAAAGTGAAAACTAGGACAGTGTGTGGTCACCCAGGTCCACCCCGTCCTACCTGTGGACCTGGAGACCTGGAGACCTGTGGACCTGGCGACATGTGTATCTGGAGACCTGTGGACCTGGCGACATGTGTATCTGGAGATGTGTGTATCTGGAGACCTGTGTATTTGGAGTCCTGTGTATCTGGAGACCTGTGTACCTGGAGATCTCGTTACCTGGAGATTTTAGTACCTGGAGACCTGATGGACCTGTGAGTGACGTCTCTCCAGTACTTGATGGACCTGTTGGACCTGTGAGTGACGCTCCTCCAGTACCTGAGGCCGTGAAGGTCGTGGGTGAGGAATGTGGTAGTGACACAGAACACGGGGCTGTAACTCACACTACTGCTGGTGCTGATGATGTTACCTGAGTGAGCTGAGAAGGTGTGAACACTCTCTCTCTCTCTCTCTCTCTCTCTCTCTCTCTCTCTCTCTCTCTCTCTCTCTCTCTCTCTCTCTCTCTCTTCCTCCATCATCATGTTCACCACAATACTTCATTATTCTCCTCTTAACAACATCCTTTTGTCTTCCACAGGTGAGGACACTGAGGCTACTACCTGATGGTGGGGGAGCTTGCGGTCAGTACCTACCTGGAGGGTCTCTGGTCATACCTGGAGGCTTCTGGTCTTACCTGTAGTACCTGGAGGGTCTCTGGTCATACCTGAAGTACCTGGAGTACCTGTATATATACCTAGAGAGCCTCTAATATTACCTGTAGTAGTTCTGGTCTTACCTGAAGTGCCTGGAGAGCCTCTTGTACTACCTGTAGGGCCTCTTAGTGTTACCTGGAGGGCCTCTAGTGTTACCTGGAGGGCCTCTAGTGTTATCTGGAGGGCCTCTAGTGTTACCTGGAGGGCCTTAACCTTCAGGAGGTGGGAAACGAGAGAAGAGGGAAGGGGGTGAGGAGGAGAGAGAGAGAGAAAGAAGGAAGAATAAAAGGAGATAAGAGAAAAAGAAAAAAAAGACACATGAGAAAGGTGTAGTGGGAAAAGAAAGAATGGAGAAAGAGGGAGTGAGGAAGAGAGGGAGAGAGGGCGGGAAAGAGGGATGGAAGGAGGAGGAGGAGGAGGAAGGAAAGAAAGTAAGAAGGAGAGAAAAAACGGGGAAAGAAAGGGATACAAAGATGTGGGGAAAGAAAGAAAGAAATAAAGATGAGGAAGAGGGTGGGAAATAAAAGGCAATAGGAGGTAAGAAAGAAGGGGGGGGAAAGAGGGAAAGAGAAAGAAAGAAAGAGGAAGGGAAGGTGAGAAGGAAAGAAGAAAGAGGGAGGGAGAAAGGATGAAAGAAAAGAGAGCAGGATCCAGCAGCGCAGGTACCCAGGCCATCTCTCTCTCTCTCTCTCTCTCTCTCTCTCTCTCTCTCTCTCTCTCTCTCCCTGGACAAGGTCGGTCACTAGGCGGCGGCGCTTGGAATGTTCAATCAGGAGCCGAATCATCTCCTCTTACCTGTAACGACAACGATCACCTGGTATTTATTGTCTTACGTGAGGGAGAGTTACCTGGGTGTTACCTGTATCTTACCTGGGTGTTACGTGTATCTTACCTGGGTGTTACCTGTATCTTACCTGGGGGTTACCTGTATCTTACCTGGGTGTTACCTGTATCTTACCTGGGTGTTACCTGTATCTTACCTGGGTGTTACCTGGGTGTTACCTGTATCTTACCTGGGTGTTACGTGTATCTTACCTGGGTGTTACCTGTATCTTACCTGGGGGTTACCTGTATCTTACCTGGGTGTTACCTGTATCTTACCTGGGTGTTACCTGTATCTTACCTGGGTGTTACCTGGGTGTTACCTGTATCTTACCTGGGTGTTACGTGTATCTTACCTGGGTGTTACCTGTATCTTACCTGGGGTTACCTGTATCTTACCTGGGTGTTACCTGTATCTTACCTGGGTGTTACCTGTATCTTACCTGGGTGTTACCTGGGTGTTACCTGTATCTTACCTGGGTGTTACGTGTATCTTACCTGGGTGTTACCTGTATCTTACCTGGGGGTTACCTGTATCTTACCTGGGTGTTACCTGGGTGTTACCTGTATCTTACCTGGGTGTTACCTGTATCTTACCTGGGTGTTACCTGGGTGTTACGTGTATCTTACCTGGGTGTTACCTGTATCTTACCTGGGTGTTACCTGTATCTTACCTGGGGGTTACCTGTATCTTACCTGGGGGTTACCTGTATCTTACCTGGGGGTTACCTGTATCTTACCTGGGTGTTACCTGTATCTTACCTGGGTGTTACCTGTATCTTACCTGGGGGTTACCTGTATCTTACCAGGGTGTTACCTGTATCTTACCTGGGTGTTACCTGTATCTTACCTGGGTGTTACCTGTATCTTACCTGGGGGTTACCTGTATCTTACCTGGGGGTTACCTGTATCTTACCTGGGGGTTACCTGTATCTTACCTGGGGGTTACCTGTAACTTACCTGGGGGTTACCTGTATCTTACCTGGGTGTTACCTGTATCTTACCTGGGTGTTACCTGTATCTTACCTGGGTGTTACCTGGATCTTACCTGGGTGTTACCTGTATCTTACCTGGGTGTTACCTGTATCTTACCTGGGTGTTACCTGTATCTTACCTGGGGGTTACCTGTATCTTACCTGGGGGTTACCTGTATCTTACCTGGGTGTTACCTGTATCTTACCTGGGTGTTACCTGGGGTTACCTGTATCTTACCTGGGTGTTACCTGGATCTTACCTGGGTGTTACCTGTATCTTACCTGGGTGTTACCTGGATCTTACCTGGGTGTTACCTGGGTGTTACCTGTATCTTACCTGGGTGTTACCTGGATCTTACCTGGGTGTTACCTGGATCTTACCTGGGTGTTACCTGTATCTTACCTGGGTGTTACCTGTATCTTACCTGGGTGGTACCTGTATCTTACCTGGGTGTTACCTGTATCTTACCTGGGGTTATCTGGGTGTTACCTGGATCTTACCTGGGTGTTACCTGGATCTTACCTGGGTGTTACCTGTATCTTACCTGGGTGTTACCTGTATCTTACCTGGGTGTTACCTGTATCTTACCTGGGTGTTACCTGGGGGTTACCTTTATCTTACCTGAGATCGATAGGTGGTTTAATAAGTTACAGGTAGGTTAGGTTAAGTTACACTAGGTTAAGTTACTGATTATGTTAAGTCTAATGGTGGACCCTGCTGCCATATGTGACCAAGTCCCAGGTTGATGATGTGTCTTTCTGCCTCATTTACACACAATTACAGGGTCTCAATTGTTTCTCGTGCCCCAGACAACACAACATACATATAGCGTTTCTCACTATTGATATTTATAATTTTTATTAGCACTAATATTTTCTTTTATTATAACTGTTATCTAATTTTATACATATTATTATTATTATTATTATTATTATTATTATTATTATTATTATTATTATTAATATTATCATTATTATAAATATTATCATTATTGTTATTGCTTTATTATATTTTCGCCCCCCCCCCCCCCCAGTCCTTGATGTGGGTTATTGATTAAGTTACAGTTAGGTTAGGTTAAGTTAGGTCAGGTCAGGTCAGGTCAGGTCAGAGACAGCTGTGTAGGTAAAGCGTTCCAACACACACCAGGCGTCAGGCGGCACCTCACAAGGCCTCACAAGAGAAGACGAACGTGTTTGGGCCTCATCATTACCTGAGTACATGTTGTTGATGTATTCTGTAGCTAACATGATACAGTCAGGTGTAATACAGCAGGATACAGTATAAATACAACATAATACAGCGCACTACATCATAATACAGCGTAATGCATCATAATACATCATACAGTAATACAAGGTTGGGAGGCTGCTGGACCGTGACGGCTCTCTTCTTCCCACAGTCATTATACGAAGAACCAGGAGGAGGAGGAAGAAGAGGATAGTGGGGGGAGGGAAGAGGAAGAGGATAGTGGGGGGGGGAGAAGGAATGGGGGGAGGGGATAGAGAAAAGGGAGGGGGAGTAGGGAGGGGGGAGAAAAGACGGAGAGGGTAAGAGGAAGGGAGGAAGAGTAGGAGGAATTAGTTAGAAGGGCAAAATGTAAAGAAGAGGAGGAAGAGAAATGAGGAAGATAAACAAGAGGAAGGAAGGAGTAGGAGGAGGAGGAAGACGAAGAGCTAGGGAGAGAAAGAGTTGAAAAGGTAAAGAGTTTAGAAGAGGAAGAGATAGGAGAAGGGGAAGACTTAGAAGGAGCAGGAGGAGGAGGAGGAAGAGTTAGAAAGAGTTGGAGGAGGAGGAGGAATAACTAATAGGAGGAGGAAGACGACTAACAGGTAAACACTGAGGCGGGTTATATCCACACATTAATTCGCGGCAGTGAGGTGCTCGCACACCTGGCTGATATAACCAATGGTTGATACTAGTGATACGTGGCCAGCCTCCTCAACCTTCACCCACGGTCATAGGGGTCGACCAGAGGCGCCCAGAAAACACACACACACAGTTTGGACCTCCCTGGGTGAGGACGTGTCCCCTGGCGCTCCGCAGCAGCGAAGGTCATCACGTCGACCTATAGCTAATTATTATTATGTCTCAATCACATGCAAGTTTGTATATTTTCAACCACCGGCTGCAACTCTGATAAGAAACCGTTTATTATTATTATTATTATTATTATTATTATTATTATTATTATTATTATTATTATTATTACACAAAACTGGATAATGTGGCGTCAAGATGGTGGTTTTTGTAGAATGCCGGCTGACAGACACGCAGGCACACCATTAGACGGACAGACACATAGACACACCTACAGACATATCCACAGACGGACAGACACACAGACTGATGACGGTAGCTTCTTCAGATTGGGTCCGAGTATTTGGGGGAGAGGGGGGGGGCTGGTAGTGAACAGAGAGAGAAGTCTTCGGGTTGCGGGCTTTGCATGTTTGATGGCGAGCACTGTGTCCACCTGCACCTCCTGCCCCTCCCTCTTCACCCTCTCACCTCCCTTACCCCCGCCACACACACACAAACACTACTACTACTACTTTTTTTTTTAAACCTTGGCCTTCAGCCTCCCCCAATAGCCACACCTTCGCCGCCATTTTATTACCTAAATATTAAATATTCTAATACATAAGTAGCTATCCTAGCTGTGTTGAGTTAGTTGAGCCGCAGATCTATGCGGCATTCAGTGACTGTAGCCTCATAGTCAATATCTGCAACTGTTGTCGGCATTAGGGACGAAGCTCTCGCTCCTCTGCTACTACTACTACTACTACTTTGCTGTCACTCGGAATCGAGTATGAAGATCATCCACCTATGATACAATGAATAAGTTATTTGGAATATCACCTTCATTAGTGAGTTTTGAGGTGACTAAAGAGGCCGATACGGGACCGGCAGAGTTGTTCACAGATGTTGCACATGTGGGGGGCTACATCTAGTGTGGGAGAGGCGGCGGCAACGTCTTTCCGGCGTTGGCGCTTGTCTGCCTCGGGTTGCAATCGGGCTAACTCGAAAGTATTGACACCTTCTCGTGTGGTGCTCCTCCAAGCGTTACGGTGTGGAGTAATCGACTCCCAGGTGAGGGGGTCGATTTGGCACTTTTCAGGTTTGTCTTAAGACTATCCTTATACCTTTTCAGTTGCCCGCCAGCGTTACGTTTCCTATTCGTTATTTGGCTGTAAAGTAGCTGCTTTTGCAGTCTACTGTCGTCCATGCGGGGAACATGGCCAGTCCAACGTAGTTGTTCATGGATAATGGTAGCCTCAATGCTCCTACAGTTGGTGTCAGCAAGAATACTGGCATTTGTTCTCTTGTCTTCCCAGCAAACTCGGAGGATGGAACGTAGACTATGTTGGTGAAAGTTTTCAAGTGCCTTGAGGTGCCTCCTGTATGTGACCCATGTCTCGCTGCCATATAGCAGGGTGGGGAGGACCACTGCTCGATATACGTGCAACTTTGTAGATAATTTCAGCTGAAGAAACGGTTTTAGAGTCTGCTAAAGGCTTGAGATACACATCTGATCCGATGCTGAATCTCTTCATCGATGTCCGCGGTGGTGGACAGGTGGGACCCAAGATACCAAAAGTGGGTAACATTAGAGAGGGTAGTACCGTTAAGCTGGATGGATGGTGGAGGTGTGGCTGAACCAGGGGCAGGCTGAAAGAGAATCTGAGTCTTATGTACATTCACCTCAAGGCCGAAGTGTGCATACGCATTTGCGAAGGTGTTCGGGATCTCCTGTAGGTCGCGTTCAGTGTGAGCAACAAGTGTGAGGTCGTCTGCATACTGAAGCTCAGTAATGGAAGCTACCGACACCTTTGTTCTTGCCTGGAGTCGTCTTATGTTGATAAGACCCTTTATACGGTACTCGATGTCCACCCCACCGGCTAAAGTGGCACTGGCTCCAGTATGAAAGGCAGCCAAGAAAATGGAAAAGAGAGTTGGTGCCAGTACACCCTTGTTTAACCCCTGTTTAGATGGGGAAGAACTCAGACTGGGTGCCATTGTGCAGGACACTGCCGTTCATGCCATCGAGGAGTTGCCTCACAATAGCAATGAATTTTGGTTGGCAGCCAAAACGGCTGAGGGTCCATCAGAGGGCTTCCCTGTTGATAGAGTCAAAGACCTTGGTTATGTCGATGAAAGCCATGTACAAGTCACGACTCTTTTCTCTGCACTTTTCCTGTATCTGGCGGGCAGCAAAGATCATGTCAGTGGTGACACGTGATGGTCTAAAGCCACATTGAGAACACACACACGCACAAGGACAGACGCGATTGGAAAACTGAACATAGGAACAGGTAGCTACCCCCTCACGCACCTGTACATAGCTCCCGAAAATGTAAAAGGATGGCGTTAGATACACACAGACGCGCCTCGACAATGAAGACAGACTGAGGTAAGCTAATGTGTGTGTGTGTGTGTGTGTGTGTGTTTGTGTGTGTGTGTGTGTTTGTGTGTGTGTTTGTGTGTGTGTGTTGTGTGTGTGTGTGTGTGTTTGTGTGTGTGTGTGTGTGTGTGTGTTTGTGTGTGTGTGTGTGTGTGTGTGTGTTTGTGTGTATATACTGAGGATAATAAAGTATGTTTTTTGGTGGTGTTTGAGTCAGTACAGATCGCCTCCTGGCTGATGGATGTGTTTGGATCGAGAGAGAGAGAGAGAGAATCAACTCGATACAGACAGATTTCCCCCCACATGCGGATGCCTCACACACACACACACACACAGTAAAGGCTTACACTCAGGGAAGCACAACAGAACTATAAGAGGAGTGGAGTGGTTCCTCGGCATCCATGTTAAATGAGTTCCTGAAACACCTGGTCAAGCTCTTACCTGTACGGGCAGTAACACAAGTGAATCAGAGTGCGGGGAGTTGAGTGCGTGATGGTGGTGGAGTTGTGAGGAGTTGAGTGCATGATAGTGTTTGAGTGAGGAATTGAGTGCATGATGGTTGAATGCATGAAGGTGGTAGAGTGTGGGGGAGCTTATTGCGTGATGGTGATTGAGTGTGGGGAGTTGAGTGTGAGGAGTTGAGTGCATGATGGTGATTGAGTGCAGTTGGCCTCACGCTTCTTCACCTGTGTTCACCTGTTCTCATCTATCTATCTATCTATCCTCCAAGCGAAAACTAGTCAGCTATTTGCATTTCTCTAATTTGTTTTCTACCTAATTGGCGAAACCCATTGAGACCAGGACGAGGTTTCTATGGAATGATTTGATTTTGCCGCTTGCAGCGGCTACTTTATTGTGCACCCCACACTCATCCTGTGAGCGGTAGCGCAAAAGGATTACAGAGTAGGGTTTACAAAGGGTCATAATAATTAACCCCGGTTGTCAGGATATTATGGCACTGAAAGTTACACAGTATTTCATTTACATTATTTGTTTAGTTCTATACATAAAGGGTAACTTATTCACAAATGCGTGAGAACAGGCGTGTGAGGCAGTATGTCTGGCCTCACACTTTGTTATTCACATTTACGTAGGAGGTATTCAAGCACATTGCGTATTTGGTTCTGTACATGAGAACTGATATAGATACTAAGTGCAAAAAAGTGGATACAATCTTAATATGTCGGCTATCTTGCCATTAGAGATGAAGTGTTGTGCCATTTCACACACAGTGTGCTTGGACCTGTACCTAAAAGGTTCTATCTTCACACAGTCGAGGACGTAGTGTTCAAGTGTGTGGCCATATGTATGGCCACACACTTTACATTTAGTTTTGTTTACATCTGCTTGAGGAACATACTGCCAAAGGTACTTATATCCTAACCTTAATGTAGCGGTAACAACATCTTGTAATCTAGTGATCTTGTTACTTGCTCCCTATACATGTTTCTATGGAAGAGATTACATTGGGGTGTTATCTGTTAGAGAGGGTACCTGGGTATCTATTAACCAATCACAGAGTACCTGGGTATCTATTAACCAATCACAGAGTACCTGGGTATCTATTAACCAATCACAGAGTACCTGGATATCTATTAACCAATCACAGAGTACCTGGGTATCTATTAACCAATCACAGAACATCACACTACACATCAACCAATCACAGAACATTACAGTACACATCAACCAATCACATGGGTATCTTGACTAATCCCTCTGGCTCCAATCGTCATGAAGCAGTTAGGTGAGTACTGTAGGTCCAGCGAGAGAGAGAGAGAGAGAGAGAGAGAGAGGATCTGTTATAATGACCCGTAAGAAGCAGGAAGGTATATAACCCTGATATAATTGTTATTACGCCCTGTGAGGTAGAGTAGAGAGGAAGAGGGGGGGGTACAATTATTACCTTGGTGGTGGCCATGAGGCAGCACCTTGAACCACGCCCCTGCCCCCCCCCCCCCCTCTTCTGTCCTTCAACCTTCTCGTAATCAATTCCTGTGATAATTGAGTCACGCTTAGTACAGGGTGTCTCTCTCTCTCTCTCTCTCTCTCTCTCTCTCTCTCTCTCTCTCTCTCTCATAACACTAGTTTAATATTTACCCTGCCATGGTAACGGTTCGTGGGCAGTGTTTGCATCCACCCAGATAATGACTACTACTACTACTACTACTACTACTACTAACTACTACTGATAATAATAATAATAATAATAATAATAATAGAAATAATGTTTACTTATATCATCATTAATATTCATATCATCACTATTATCATCATCCATCATGTTACTCACTTATCATGTACCTTCATCACAGGTAGATAGTGGAGTACCTGTGTGGCTGCCAACTCATCCATAAACAACGAGATGTGTGACCATGTGTGGGAGAGAGAGAGAGAGAGAGAGAGAGAGAGAGAGAGAGAGAGAGAGAGAGAGGTAACTGGCATCACAATGATTCTGTTCTGGTGCTCTGTGGTGGGGGAGGGGGGTGTAGTGTTGGGGAGGAGGGTGTAGTGTTGGGGAGGGAGTGTAGTGCTGGAGAAGGAGGGTGTAAAATGTTGGAGGTTGAGTGTACAGTATTGCTCCAAACTCCCCCCCCCCTCCCCCCCCACACACAATACCACCACCAGGCTCGTGTGAATGATGTGGTCGGAAGTTTGAGTCCCACCGTTAAGTAATTAGCCGGCAGGTAGACCCGGCAGGTAGACCCGGCAGGTAGATTCACCAGATTGACTCAACAGGTAGACACCAATTAGGCCCACCAGGTAGACTCACCAGCTAAACTAATGAATAAATTACAGTAATAAGGATAAATCAGGTTAATGACTGAACCACGCGTTAATGACTGAACCACGTGTTAATGACTGTACCACGTGTTAATGACTGTACCACGTGTTAATGACTGTACCACGTGTTAACGACTGTACCACGTGTTAATGACTGTACCACGTGTTAATGACTGTACCACGTGTTAACGACTGTACCACGTGTTAATGACTGAACCACGTGTTAATGACTGTACCACGTGTTAACGACTGTACCACGTGTTAACGACTGTACCACGTGTTAATGACTGTACCACGTGTTAACGACTGTACCACGTGTTAACGACTGTACCACGTGTTAACGACTGTACCACGTGTTAACGACTGTACCACGTGTTAACGACTGTACCACGTGTTAACGACTGTAGCACGTGTTAACGACTGTACCACGTGTTAACGACTGTACCACGTGTTAACGACTGTACCACGTGTTAACGACTGTAGCACGTGTTAATGACTGTACCACGTGTTAACGACTGTACCACGTGTTAACGACTGTACCACGTGTTAACGACTGTACCACGTGTTAACGACTGTACCACGTGTTAACGACTGTACCACGTGTTAACGACTGTACCACGTGTTAACGACTGTACCACGTGTTAACGACTGTACCACGTGTTAATGACTGTACCACGTGTTAACGACTGTACCACGTGTTAATGACTGTACCACGTGTTAACGACTGTACCACGTGTTAATGACTGTACCACGTGTTAACGACTGTACCACGTGTTAATGACTGTACCACGTGTTAACGACTGTACCACGTGTTAACGACTGTACCACGTGTTAATGAGGAAGATAATTATTGAGGTGTTCAGCTGATTATTCCGTCACATCCACTGTACCGTCACACCCACTGTACCGACGCAGCGACTATACCGTCTCAGTCAATGTACTGATGCAGTCACTGTGCCGTGTCACCCACTGTACCGACTCACCCACTGTACCGTCACACCCACTACCATGTCACCCACTGTACCATGTCACCCACTGTACCGTCACACCCACTGTACCGTCACACCCACTGTACCGTCACACCCACTGTACCATGTCACCCACTGTACCATGTCACCCACTGTACCGACGCACCCACTGTACCGTCACACCCACTGTACCATGTCACCCACTGTACCATGTCACCCACTGTACCGTCACACCCACTGTACCGGCATACCCACTGTACCTGCACTGTATACGTAAAGATGTACCTGTATTTGCATTACTCACTGCACGGGAACTACTGTACTGCCGCTGTACTTTTGAAATACAGTTATGATTGTGGAGTTAATGTATCTATAATTACCTGGGAATTATTGTACCTGTCTACCTGCCTGTATCGTCTACCTGTAACACCTGTCGACCTGCCTGTACCGTCTACCTGTAACACCTGTCGACCTGCCTGTATCGTCTACCTGTAACACCTGTCGACCTGCCTGTACCGTCTACCTGTAACACCTGTCGACCTGCCTGTACCGTCTACTTGTAACACCTGTCGACCTGGGTGTACCGTCGACCTGTAACACCTGTCGAGGAAGAAGAGGAGGTGGAGGGAGAGGAGCAACAGGAGAGGAATGAGGAAGAGGAGGAGGAAGAGAAGGTGTTGTGTGTTAATCTCACCGTGAGAACCGCTCAGGTAACCTTGGGAGGAGAGGAGGGACTATGGAAGGTAAAGAGAGGGAGAGGGATAGAGGGAGGCAAGGGAGAGAAAGAGAGGGAGGGGGGAAAAGAGGGAGGGAGGGAAGTTAGAAAGAAGGGGCAAAGGGAGGGAAAGAGAGGGTAGATGGTAGGGAGGGAATTGGGAGGAAGGCAGAGAGGAGGAAATAACGTAGGTAGAGATGGAAGAAGAAGGCAGGAGGTAGGGAGGTGGGACGAAGGTTGGTAGGGAGGGAGAGTAGAGGAACAAAGAAAAGCAGGCAGGGAGAGTGAGGGAGGGAGGTGAGGGAGGGAGGGGGGTAAGAGGGACGGAGAGAGAGAGAGAGAGAGAGGCGGTATGAGTCCCATCCATAAACGGTATTACATGAAAAGTGCATTTGGGTCCCGAGAGGTGATCATTGCCTCGTGTGTGTGTGTGTGTGTGTGTGTGAGAGAGCGTGTGAGAGTGAGTGTTTGAGAGAGAGAGAGTGTGTGAGTGGGTGAGAGGGAAGTGGGTAAGTGGCAATGTGAGAGGGACTTTGGTGGGTAATGGGCGGTCCTCTCTCTCGCCCTTGTACGCCCATAACGATCCTCAGACCCAAGATGGTGTACGGCCGCCCACGCTGGCCCGCCCTTGATGCAGTGACACAATGGGGCGCCACCAATAATACCTTTAACCTAACCGGGTGTGGTGGTGTGGCGATGTGGTAGTGTGGTGATGTGGTAGTGTGGTGATGTGGTAGTGTCGTGGTGTGGTGGTGGTAGTGTGGTGATGTGGTGGTGGTAGTGTGGTAGTGTGGTGGTGTGGTAGTGTGGTGGTGGTAGTGTGGTGATGTGGTGGTGTGGTTGTGGTAGTGTGGTGATGTGGTGGTGTGGTGGTGGTAGTGTGGTGATGTGGTGGTGGTAGTGTGGTAGTATCGTGGTAGTGTGGTAGTATCGTAGTGTGGTTGTTTTGGCAGTATGATGGTGGTAGTAGTAGTAGTAGTATCAGCGTCAATTTCATTCCCAAATTAGTGAAACACCTTCACTTAACCCCAGCAGAAAGATCACTCCTTGCTCTACCACCGAGACTGGGGGAGTGGGATTGACCAATGACCAATCCAGAGGAGATTGCTGCCACTGAACATCAAAACTCAGTTCAGCTCACGGCAGCCCTCACGGACCACATAATAGCTCAGAATGCAACAGGGGAGGTGGATACAAGTGAAGTAAACAAGATTCAAAGGTCCATTACGACAGAACGACAGCACGGCCGAAGTGATACGTTGCAGCAACTGTTGCTGCAAGTACCAGAGAATTTGAAAAAAAAGTAGCTATAGCGCAGGAGGTGGGCGCCTCGAACTGGTTAACTACGTTACCGATAAGGGCAAATGGTTTCAGTCTCAATAAACAAGAATTTACAGATACCATTGCTCTAAGGTACGGTTGGAGTGTAGAAGGTTTGCCCTCCCAATGCGTGTGTGGCTCTTCCTATGACGTCGATCACGCCATGGTGTGCAAGAGAGGGGGACGTGATGTCAGGGTAGAACCGACCCTCCTTCCATTGGACGGTGAGAATTTCCAACATAGGACTTCTAACACATCCAACGAAGCCCATGTTGACGTCAGTGCTCGAGGATTCTGGACGCTGGGACAGCGAGCCTTCTTCGACATCAGGATTTTTTATCTCATGGCCGCATGTCACCGTAACCTAGCTCTCGATGCTGCACACAGGAGAAACGAGAACGACAAGATAAGGGCATAGGGGGAGAGAATTCAAAACGTTGATCAAGGCAGCTTCACTCCTCAAGTGTTCACAACCTCTGGTGGGATGGGACCAAGTGCAAGATGTTTCTACGCCAGACTCACGGAGGTGATCTCCGAACAGAAGCAGCAGCCCAGAAGTTATGTTACAGCCTGGATGAGATGTCGACTGTCTTTCTCTCTCCTTAGGTCGGCTTTGTTCTGCCTCAGGGAAACGAGAGCATCGGCCCCAAAGCCACCAACAAGCAGCGTCAGGCCACCAACAAAAAGCGTCAGGCCACCAGCAGGCAGCGTCAGGCCACCAGCAGGACAGCGTCAGGCCACCAGCAGGCAGCGTCAGGCCACCAGCAGGACAGCGTCAGGCCACCAACAAAAGGCGTCAGGCCACCAGCAGGACAGCGTCAGGCCACCAACAAAAGGCGTCAGGCCACCAGCAGGACAGCGTCAGGCCACCAGCAGGCAGCGTCAGGCCACCAGCAGGACAGCGTCAGGCCACCAACAAAAGGCGTCAGGCCACCAGCAGGACAGCGTCAGGCCACCAACAAAAGGCGTCAGGCCACCAGCAGGACAGCGTCAGGCCACCAGCAGGCAGCGTCAGGCCACCAGCAGGACAGCGTCAGGCCACCAGCAGGCAGCGTCAGGCCACCAGCAGGACAGCGTCAGGCCATCACCCCCCCGGCACGTGCATCACAGTCAATACGACAGACCCGGAAGTGGAAATTGGCCCCCTGTTCTCATACTAAATTTTGAGCGTAATCAGGTTATAGGTTAGGTCAGGTTAGGTTAGGTTAGCTTAGGTTAGGTTAGTTTAAGTTAGATCAGTTTAGTTTAAGTTAGATTAGATTAGTTTAAGTTAGATTAGGTTAGTTTAAGTTAGATTAGGTTAGTTTAAGTTAGATTAAGTTAATTTAAGTTAGATTAGATTAGTTTAAGTTAGATTAGGTTAGTTTAAGTTAGATTAAGTTAGTTTAAGTTAGATTAGATTAGTTTAAGTTAGATTAGGTTAATTTAAGTTAGATTAGGGGCAATTTAGATAAGAAGAATGGTTTAGTGTGGTTGAGGTAGTGTGGTGGTTGGGTCTAGTCTGGTAGTGTGTGTGTGTGTGTGTGTGTGTGTGACAGATGACTGGCAACAGATGGTTAAGTGGATGGGGGTGCCAGGTATCAAGTGGCACTGAGACTGTGAGAGCCAACCCAGTTATCACCACAGCCTCTGACCACCACCTCGCTGACACCTGTTCTCACCTAAATAAAACTTTCAGGTAATTTCTATGTGGTGAAAATTCCGGCTCACCTGAATATTAGCTCTCATCTTATTTTACCTTAAGATTAACGACGCTGACTCTACCTGGGGGTTAGATTAGATTAGGTTAGATTTGGTTAAGTTAAGGTAGGTTAGGTTAGTTTGATTAATCCTACAGTGAAATTAGTTGTGGGCCTAATCTTCCAGTGAACCAAAAATCCAATATCGCTAATTAACCTTGATGTATCTTAACTTACCTTTGTGATATCGAGTGTTGATTAATATTGATATCACACACTCCAGGTATTCTTCATGTCACTTAATATCAAGAGTATTAGTTACATTTGATATAATGATCGCTAGTTTGATATCATTCTCATCCTGCTTATTATCAACTGGTGACGCATTGGTTTACCTGTGCGAGTTAATTAGCACTGATGACAGGTAATATTTAACCCGATGGAAAATTATGTTACGAAATACTTTTGATGTTAAACGGTAAATAGTGTGTGTGTGTGTGTGTGTGTGTGAGTGAGTGTGTGTGTGTGACTGTTACGTTCATCTCAACAGTTGTACAGTCATGGTGGGGCAACAGACTGGATACACGATGCAGTTACAGCAAAAATACAGTTAGCACCCTACAGTTAGATACAGTTAAGTTTGTACGATTACAGGTGGTAGTGACACATGTACTGACATACATACTTATAAACTTACATGTGTTTCTACAGTCGGCTACAGGAATAAGTACACACATACACTGGTCTGGTAACGTTGAAACTGTGTATCCAGAAGCATGGTGAGACTCAGCTCCCCCCTCATGTTATCTCTAATTATTTTTTATTTCCCTTTCTTTATTCTTCTATTTACTCCTCTTCCTTCCTTTACTAATTCAAACATCAGTAAAAAAAAGTAGGGTAAGAGAAATGTGAGGGAGGAGGAGGAGGAGGAGGGAGCCGTACGATAACTGTAATTCCATTTGGCAACAAGTTTACTACCATTAGATACAATATATTACTTGCAATTATAAACACAAATCACTAGTAAAACATTCACAACAAATGTTTTTATAACATATATGTAGGAATAAAACAGAAATTACAGGTTATTTTGTAATTTTATCTTCGGTTCAGGACAGTGTTACCAGATATTTTGTCTCGCACACGAACCGTAGGAGTGGACTAATTCTTGTGGCCGACTGTAGGGTAGAGGTTCATTTATGCACGAGCAGGAAGATAGATGGTCACTAATGTACACGAACATACTGATATATGTATAACACACACACACACACACACACACACACACACACACACACACACACACACACCTAACCAAACCTTTAAAATAGTTAAAATATACATGTCACTGAGTGGTTGGATCTGGACTGGCTATACGCGTGTGTGTGTGTGTGTGTGTGTGTGTGTGTGTGTGTGTGTGTGTGTGTGTTAATGGAAAAAAGCATGAAGAGATAAAGAGTAAAAGTAAATCAAGGTAATAGATAAGTGGAAAGACGAATAAATACGACACGTAGAGAGAGAGAAGAGAGAGGTGGTGTACCCAGGGCATGACAGAGCGTGTGTGTGGAGCCCTTCATCACCGACCCACACTAAGGAGAATTGAGGCAAGATCCACACATTATTATACCATGTGGTGACCTGGGTTAACGTGTGGTGACCTGGGTTAACGTGTGGTGACCTGGGTTGACCTCCTAGATGACCTGTAGGGCTCCTAGTGAGGGGTTATGCACAGGTCAAGGGGGTATGTTGATCCACTAATATTAATTACCACATACATTGACTACTTCATTCCCCCATCACCACCACCACCATCAGCACCAGCATCACCATCATCATTATCACCACTGTCACCACCATCACCATAACCTAGATCTAGCTTACATCAACAAGGGTGTTAGTCAAATCAGGTGTTCCGAGCATTAACCTTTGACCTCCAGGTGATTCTTACCTGTGTGGTGGTGGTGGTGGTTATGGTGGTGGTGATGATAGTGGTGGTGCTGATTATAGTGGTGGTGGTGGGGGTGGTGATGATGGTGGTGGTGGTGCTGATGATAGTGGTGGTGGTGGGGGTGATCATGGAGTTAATAGTGGTGGTGATGGTGGTGGTAATGATGATGGTGATAATGGTGGTGGTGATGATGGTAGTGGTGATGGTGGCCATAGACCCCACCTGACCTGGTATCATGGCCATAGACCCCACCTGACCTGGTATCATGGCCATAGACCCCACCTGACCTGGTATCATGGCCATAGACCCCACCTGACCTGGTATCATGGCCATAGACCCCACCTGACCTGGTATCTCATAGTCAACATGTGTGGTCTCGTGGTTCCTCCCCCCCCCCCAGAGGCCAAAGATCTCGTCACGCCTCTAACGTATGGTAGATGGTGTCATGGTATAGTGGATGGTGTGGTGAGGCGCGAGCGAGGGTATGGGGCAGGAGGAGGAGGAGGAGGAGGTGTTGGAGAGGAGAGGAGGTGTTGGAGGAGGAGGAGGAGGTGGTGGAGAGGAGAGTGGTGGTGGTGGAGGAGGTGGTGGTGGTGTTGGTGGATATGATAATAATAATAATAATAATAATAGTAATAATAATAATAATAATACCACCTTCCTTGCTTGACCTCTATTTGACCTCTGACCTCTTTGATAACCTAATGTAATGTTTATATATTTCTTCTTTGTCTCTTTACCTCTTGTTATCTCACACTGTCTCTCTCGTATCTCTCTCTCTCTCTCTCTCTCTCTCTCTCTCTCTCTCTCTCTCTCTCTCTCTCTCTCTCTCTCTCTTGGGAATGGATAAGGGAAGAGATGACCTGACTAACCCCCCTTTGTATCCCTGAGGTTATGTTTATTTATTGTATGTCTATCTCTGTCTCTCTATCTCTGTCTCTCGTCCATGGTGAGGCTTCCATTGTCTCCTCGCTGGTATTAACATAAGTCACTACTAACTCTTCTCCGTTGTTTATGTTGTGGAGATGGTGACGTAATGTTGTGGAGATGATGACGTAATGTTGTGGTGGTGACGTAATGTTGTGGTGGTGATGATGACGTAATGTTGTGGTGGTGACGTAATGTTGTGGTGATGACGTAATGTTGTGGTGGTGACGTAATGGTTGTTGGCGATTGTCTTCTGTTTTTATTATTGTTATTGTTATTGTTTATCTTGATCTTTCCTTGTTGTTGTTGTTGTTGCTTTTCTTCTTCTTCTTCTTCTTCTTCTTCTTTCAGCATCACAATATCACCTCCATCTCCTCCGGATCTTCCTCCACCTCAGTAACACCCCTCCAGTAACACAGCCCCAGGACCATAACACTCCCCCTCCAGTAACACAGCCCCAGGACCATAACACTCCCCCTCCAGTAACACAGCCCCAGGACCATAACACCCCCCAGTAACACAGCCCCAGGACCTTAACACCCCCTGTTGTGTTGTCGTGTTAACTCCCTTGTGTTTCTCTCTTAACACTCAACTAACACTTGGTCTTGAGTCAGACACACACTACCGAATCTGCTTAACTACCCTCCGCCACGCCTTCTGGTTGTGGTTGTTGCGAGGGGTTGTAGTTGTTGTGGTTGTTGTAGGGGTTGTAGTTGTTGTGGTTGTTGTGAGGGGTTGTAGTTGTTGTGGTTGTTGTGAGGGGTTGTAGTTGTTGTGGTTGTTGTAGGGGTTGTAGTTGTTGTGGTTGTTGTAGGGGTTGTAGTTGTTGTGGTTGTTGTGAGGGGTTGTAGTTGTTGTGGTTGTTGTGAGGGGTTGTAGTTGTTGTGGTTGTTGTGAGGGGTTGTAGTTGTTGTGGTTGTTGTAGGGGTTGTAGTTGTTGTGGTTGTTGTGAGGGGTTGTAGTTGTTGTGGTTGTTGTGAGGGGTTGTAGTTGTTGTGGTTGTTGTAGGGGTTGTAGTTGTTGTGGTTGTTGTGAGGGGTTGTAATTGTTGTGGTTGTTGTGAGGGTTTGTAGTTGTTGTGGTTGTTGTGAGGGGTTGTAGTTGTTGTGGTTGTTGTGAGGGGTTGTAATTGTTGTGGTTGTTGTGAGGGTTGTAGTTGTTGTGGTTGTTGTAGGGGTTGTAGTTGTAGTTGTTTTTGTTGTGGCTGGTTTAATTAGTTGAACCATCACCCAGGGTCTCTCTCTCTCTCTCTCTCTCTCTCTCTCTCTCTCTCTCTCTCTCTCTCTCAGTGTTGTTCAGTGTTGCCAACGTGACCATAAACAAGTGGTTGGTACTCCTGATGAAACTTATCCTAAATCTATTTCATATTTATTCTAAAGTTTAATTACACTTATCACTCTTAGGCGATTGATATTGATCATTATATCCTACACTTAAATCGTTATCTAATGAGAGATATTACTGATTAGGTTTAAATTGTGTTCGATCCAAATACCAATAGACTGAAAGGTAAGCTAAAGCCATAGTCAATAAACGGAGGAAATGTGAGGCCGTTTTATATACATTCTGTGTTAAGTTTAGCAGTGAAGGACGCTAAACGAACACTGGCTCCGGCCGCTGTGTGTTAATCTCAGGTGTTGGTACGGTATCTACCTGTAACACACCTCTTCCTCCTCTCAGTAACACTCCTCCTTCTCCTCCCCTCAGTAACACACACACCTCCTCCCCTCAGTAACACACACCTCCTCCTCTTTCTCCTCCTCCTCCCCTCAGTAACACACACCTCCTCCCCTCAGTAACACCCCCCCCCCATAACAGGTGACGGGAGTTATGACACAACACTTCACCTCTGGCAATATATCCGGAAGAAGCGAGTCTATTAAACTCTATTTCCCTAATCATTAATAATTCTTTAGATAAAACATAAAACTAAGAATATATTTCGTTCTTTGTGTAAATAAATATTAGCAGAGTTATATGCCAGCCGTTATGGTTCCTTATAGCAGAGGTCAGTGGTGTGAGTGTTCAGGTGAAGTGTTGTGAGTGTTCAGGTGAAGTGTTGTGAGTGTTCAGGTGAGGTGTTGTGAGTGTTCAGGTGAAGTGGAGACTCATCAAGCGTTCATGGCCTCTAGACCAACACACGTGAGGCAATAATTTAAAAGAATATGATTTTGTACACAGGCCAGACGAGTTTATTAACAAGTCTTAGAGGGAGGGACCAGGTGAACCTAACCTAACGTAACGTAACCTGACGTAACCTAACCAGCGTAACCTAACGTAACCTAACCAGCGTAACCTAACGTAACCTAACCAGCGTAACCTAACGTAACCTAAGCAACGTAACCTAACCTGACGTAACCTAACCTAACGTAACCTAACCTGACGTAACCTAACCTAACCTAACCTAACCTAACCCTTTAACACCTCAACTCCAGGAGGAAATTCTCATCAATTCCTACTCTTATTACGAAAAAATAACACACACACACACACACACACACACAGTACACACACACTTAAATCATTATCTTAGCGAATTATCATCATACAGTCGATAATTCATTAATAATTTGGTAATAACTTATCTTAACAATGGTAGTGAGTAAAGTATAAAAGTATAAGATGTTTAAGAAAGTAGTTAAAGTTTGGAAGGAAGTTAGAGGATTTACAATTATACTTTCTCTGTTGTCGGGGGTGATACGAAAATATTATCATCATCTTGCCCTTACCCCTTTTCTCCCCTTTCCTCCCTTTCCATTTATCTTCCCCCTTTCCTTCTTCCTTTTTATCACCTTCCCTTTCCCCCCTTTTCCATTCTTTCCCTTTATCGCCCCCTTTCCTTTCCCCCTTTTCCATTCTTTCCATTTATCTCCCCCTTTCCTTCTTCCTTTTTATCACCTTCCCTTTCCCCCCTTTTCCATTCTTTCCCTTTACTACTCCCCCTTTTCCCCCTATCATTTTATCACCTTCTCTTCCCCCTTTCCCGTTTCCTCTTTCCTCCTTCCCCCATACCCCTCTTAACATTCACTTTTTCAATTTCCCTTCCTGAATCCCCTTCCCTCCTCCTCCCCTTCCCCCCTCCTCCCCTTCCCTCCTCCTCCCCTCAACAGATAGAGGTGTAGGAAAAGACAACGATTTAGAAAGACTGTGTCGACAATCCCCTCCCGGAAGCCGTGTGTGTGTGTGTGTGTGTGTACGTGTGTGTGTGTGTGTGTGTACGTGTGTGTGGGCGTGTGTGTACGTGAGTTTAGTTGCCAGAGAGAACCGTTTCCTCCCTTCATGTCAACAAACAACGGGGCCACACCTTCATTTCACTCTGTTAACTAGAACGGGAAATAGGCGTTTAATGTAGTGATAATAACAAATGGATTCTTATATCAGGGTGTAGTTAAGATGTTAATGGCGGCATATTATAGGGAGAAGGAGGAGAAGTAGGAGTAATGAAGGAGGTAGGAAGAGGGAGAGAGAGGTAGGGAGGGGGTGAGGAAGGCGGGGTTGTTGACGTTAAGTTCAGAGGGTTGGCTCAAGCAATGGGGCCTTTTGGTCGCTTCTACACCACGAAAGATGATTATGTTTCCGGGGCCCTGAAGCAAGTGTCTCTCTCTCTCTCTCTCTCTCTCTCTCTCTCTCTCTCTCTCTCTCCTTCAAATAAATTCTCTATTTTTGAGTATGAGAGAGAGAGAGAGAGAGATAATTAATGGATGTAGCGATAGATAGAGATAAAGAGATAGAAAGAATTACTAACATTACGACCCATTATGAGATATAGTTTGTGGAGTGTTTTTTGTGGTGGCTGTCTTAGTAATTATATTGAGACAGGTGAGTAACAGGTGGTGGTCGAGGGAGGGAGGGAGTGGTGTGGGGGGGGGGGAGAGAGTGGTGGGGGAGGGAAGGAGTGGTGTGTGAGGGAGGGAGTGGTGGTGGAGGGAAGGAGTGGTGTGTGTGAGGGAGGGAGTGGTGGTGGAGGGAAGGAGTGGTGTGGGAGGGAAGGAGTGGTGTGTGTGAGGGAGGGAGTGATGTGTGAGGGAGGGAGTGGTGGTGGAGGGAGGGAGTGGAGTGGTGGGGGAGGGAGGGAGTGAGTGGTGAAGGAGAGTGAGTGAGTGGTGATGAGGGAGGGAGAGTGAGGATGAGGGAGGAAGGGAGAGTAGTGGTGAAGGAGGGAGGAGACAAACAGATCAGACCACCACCATCACGGGCTGGTGACTGCTAAGGTGACCTGCCCTGACCTGCCCTGACCTGCCCTCACACACCTTCCCTGTTGGCCGCTGAAACACTCTTACGCTTCGCCTTGTACAGGTTGCAAAAGGGGTGCCCAATAAACTAGCCTCCTTAACGGGTAAACTGAATCTAACAGCCTCTTCCCTCCCTCACGCACCTCTCCCTCCCTCACGCACCTCTCCCTCCCTCACACACCTCTCCCTCCCTCACATACCTCTCCCTCCCTCACGCACCTCTCCCTCCCTCACGCACCTCTCCCTCCCTCACGCACCTCTCCCTCCCTCACGCATCTCTCCCTCCCTCACGCACCTCTCCCTCCCTCACACACCTCTGCCTCCCTCACGCACCTCTCCCTCCCTCACGCACCTCTCCCTCCCTCACGCACCTCTCCCTCCCTCACACACCTCTCCCTCCCTCACGCACCTCTCCCTCCCTCACGCACCTCTCCCTCCCTCACACACCTCTGCCTCCCTCACACACCTCTCTCTCCCTCACACACCTCTCCCCCCCTCACACACCTCTCCCTCCCTCACGCACCTCTCCCTCCTTCACGCACCTCTCCCTCCCTCACACACCTCTCCCTCCCTCACACACCTCTCCCTCCCTCACGCACCTTTCCCTCCCTCACTCACCTCTCCCACTACCACACTCTGATATCTTTTGGACAATACTCTCTCTCTCTCTCTCTCTCTCTCTCTCTCTCTCCGTAAACATCATAGTGTACATTAGATACATAAATTGACCTGTAAATACCTGATTGGCTGACGCATCTGTTTGCCTGACACCTGATTGACAGACTCACTTGATAGGCTGACACACCTGATTGGCTGACACACTCGATAGACTGACACACTTGATTGGTTGATACACGTGATAGGCTGACACACCTGATGGCTGACACACCTGATTGGTTCACACACACACACACACACACACATTCGCGTCAAAGTTCTGATTAGAGGCCATTTTTGTTACGTTCGCGAGGGACAGTGTTTGAATCCTCACGCACAAGTCGTGTGTGTGTGTGTGTGTGTGTGTGTGTGTGTGTGTGTGTGTGTGTGTGTGTGTAAGAGTATGTAGTATAAGTACAGTATGTGTGTGTGTGTGCTCCCACCTGTCCACCACCGCAGACATTGATGAAGAGATTCAGCATCAGATCAGATGTGCATCTCAAGCCTTTGGCAAACACCAAAACCGTGTCTGCAGGAGTATGGAGCTGAAATTATCTACAAAGTTGCACGTATATCGAGCAGTGGTCCTCCCCACCATGCTATATGGCAGCGAGACATGGGTCACATACAGGAGGCACCTCAATGCACTTGAAAACTTTTACCAACGTAGTCAACGTTCCATCCTCCGAGTTTGCTGGGAAGACAAGAGAGCAAATGCCAGCATTCTTGCTGACACCAACTGTAGGAGCATCGAGGCTACCATTATCCATGAACAACTACGTTGGACTGGCCATGTTACCCACATGGACGACAGTAGACTGCAATTCAGCTACTTTACAGCCTGCTAACGAATAGTGAATGTAACACCGGCGGGCAACTGAAAAGGTATAAGGATAGTCTTAAGACAAACCTGAAAAGTGCCAAATCGACCCCCTCACCTGGGAGACGATCACTCCACACCGTAACGCTTGGAGGAGCACCACACAAGAAGGTGTCAATACTTTAGAGTTAGCTCAACTGCAAACCGAGGCAGACAAGCGCCAACGCCGGAAAGACGCTGCCACCGCCCCTCCCACAGTAGATGGAGCCCTCCACATGTGCAACGAATATGGACGATGCTGCCGGTCCCGTATCGGTCTCTTTAGTCACCTCAAAACTCACCAACCTAGGTGACATCCCTAATAACTCATATCATTGTATCATAGCTGGATGATCCTCATACTTGATTCCGAGTGACAGCAAAGTAGTAGTAGTAGTAGTAGTAGTAGTAGTAGTGTGTGTGTGTGTGTGTGTGTGTGTGTGTGTGTGTGTGTGTGTGTCTCATCAGGGCCAGACCGTCTCCCCCATCACCAGGACTTATCTTGGTGTGGATCTCTCACTCAGTCACCGCCCCAGGCACCAACCTTCCCGGTGACCTGCTGCCCTGGTGGTCTGCCTCTCCTCTAGCCTGGTGATGCTGCTGGTGGTGGTGGTGGTGGTGATTCTTGTGGTGGTGTTGGTGATTCTTGTGGTGAAGTTGGTGATTCTTGTGGTGGTGTTGGTGATTCTTGTGGTGGTGTTGGTGATTCTTGTGGTGGTGTTGGTGATTCTATTGAACTTGGTGACTTATAGTACATAATATTGGTGATCATGATCTTAAGGGATGATTTTGGTGAATTTGGTTGCCTTAATTTATTGATTTGGATGAAATTTTAAGAACTTAGTGATCTTGTTGACGATAGATAAGTATATAAGTAGATACACGAACACTTATATAAGTAGGACAGAGGCAGTACTAGTCCTTACCCTCAGTGTTAAGTGTAAGTGTGTATGTGTGTAAGTGTTAGGTGTAAGTGTGTATGTGTGTAAGTGTGTATGTGTGTAAGTGTGTATGCATGTGGAAGAGTTAATTGTGTAAGTATATAAGTGTGTGTGTGTGAAAGTATATAAGTGTTTTAAGTGTTAATTGTGTAAGTATGTAAGTGTGTGTTGACCGTTACCTGAGTGTGTACAGCTGAGTCTAATGTTACCTGTACTGACTTGCTCACCTTGTCTTACCTCTTCTTCTTCTTTCATCCTCACTATCCTTCTTCTTCTTCTTCTTCTTCTTCTTCTTCTTCTTCTTCTTCTTTCATCCTCACTATAGTTCTTCTTCTTCTTCTTCTTCTTCTTCTTCTTGTTGTAGTTGTTGTTGTTGTTTTCTTCTTCTTCTTCACCACCACCACCATCATCACCACCATCACCACCATCATCACCACCATCATCATCATCACCATCACCATCACCATCACCACCATCATCATCATCAGGACCTGGTGACCTACAGTGTGGGTCACCAGGTAAGGTTTCAAGGTTGTATCTCCAGCCAGCAACGGGCACCAGGTCAAGTTTGTGTGTGTGTATGAGGAGGTACTCTCTCTCTCTCTCTCTCTCTCTCTCTCTCTCTCTCTCTCTCTCTCTCTCTCTCTCTCGGTAGTAGAAGCTGCATTTAATACTTTCTAAAAGGAAAGTCTGGGAACAATAGTGAAAGAAATTATGTGAGGGAGATGACACTACATCTTACCTGTATCTTCACTAATTACCTCTAACTACCTGTGACCTGTAGCTACCTGTGACTTGTAACTACCTGTAACCTCTAACTACCTGTAACCTGTGACTTGTAACTACTTGTGACTTGTAACTACTTGTGACCTGTAACAATCTGTGATGTGTAGCTATCCGGGAACCTGTAACTACTTGTGACCTGTAACAATCTGTGATCTGTAGCTATCTGTGACCTGTAACTACCTGTGACCTGTAACTACCTGTGACCTGTAACTACTCTTAACCTCCTGTGAATACCTGTAGCTACCTGAGATCTGTAACCTGTAACTACCTGGGACCTGTAACTACCTGTGACCTGTAACTACCTGTGACCTGTAACTACCTGTGACCTGTAACTACCTGGGACCTGTAGCTACCCGTGACTTGTAACTACCTGTGATATTATTATACTTAAGGATTACATAACATTTAAGGGAATATATTATAGTTTAGGGATAAATGATACACTTAAAATGTTCTCCGGTTCCTTTAATAAGAGATCATTTTAGGGATGATTTAAGGTAATGTTTAGGTACCTTTTGACTTAGCCCCGCCCATCTTTATAGCGTCGTTAGCAACCACCACAATTCCTGAAACCTGATTGGCTGTTGGTTGCTAAGTGAGTGTCAACAGCCAATCATCATTTAGGAATCGATGATGATGTTTGATGTATGATAATAAGCAAAGAGATGTGTTTTAAGATGAACGTATTGGGGCATCGAACCCGCGCGTATTCACCTCTGCAGTTACAACCACACAGCCATTAGACGTTATTAGACTGGTTGACCTTGTGATTGGTGGGTCAGGCCCTAAAATACACCTGTTGTAAGTGGGGTCGTTATCATGGCGTCAGCTCTACTAGGTGATTCATGGGAGGTGGGCGTTGATTGGTTCACCGGGTGGTTTGTTTATGTGAGATGCCTCGTCACAACACTCACTCACTCACTCACTTTATCTCCCTTGTTCATTCCCTCTCTCACTCCCTCTTTCTTATTCACTCCCTCCCCCACTCCCTTTCTCTTCTCCCTTATTCACTCCCTCCATTCCCTCCTCCTTGTTCACTCCTTCCCTCACTCTCTCTCCCTTGTACTCTTCCCTTCCTCTCTTTCCTACTTCTCTCCCTCCCCAAATCCCTCCCTCCGTGCCTCCTCCCTCCCTTTGTCCCCTCTCCTGCACCATCTCCCTCTCTCCTTCACCACCTCCCTCCCTCCCTCCCTCCCTCCCTCTCTCTCTCCCTCACCAACTTCCTCCCTCCCTCCTGCACCTCCCTCTCTCCTTCACCGGTTCCTATTTCACCCTTTATTGAATACAACATTTTAATGTATCCCTGACGAAGAGTGCGACCCCTCTCACCTTCCTACCTTCCCTGTCCTTGTGAAAGAGGTTGTACCCTTCTATGTGGTACTCTGATAAACAGTTTTTGCTCGCCAGATTCATCCAAATTTCGGTGATTGCTATGACGTCTACATTCTCGGTACATACAACCGCTCTCAGCCAGTCTATTTTATTTCTAACGCTCCTACTGTTTGTATAGTATACATTTAAACCTACCCTTCCCTGGTCCTGTTTTACCCCTTGTCCTGAGTAACCAATTTTACTTCCCAGGACCTGCTTGTTTTTTGACTCCCACTTTCCCCGACTTCTCTCTACTGGCGAAACTCCCCCTTTGGAGTGACAATTTCACGCTCCAGGGATGCAGACAACGTCTTTACCCCCGCACGAGACAAGTGTACTCTGTCACGACTGTACAGGTAGTCGTTGCCATAGAATCGTTGCCAGTTATCAATGCACGCCCAACCATTGCTTCCACAATGTTATTCCAGTCGGCAATTTATAGCAATTGCCCTGGACAGCCATTCATCGCCATCTCCTCTTCTAGGCAAGACACCACATACTATCGGGATCCCTCCCCTATCTCTAATCTTCCCCAGCGCCTCCCTATACCTCTTGATAAGTTCCTCACTCCTAACCTTTCCTATGTCGTTACCTCCTACACTAAGACACACTACTGGCTTGGTCCCCTCCCCTGACAAAACCCTATCTAACCTCTCAGCTACATGCCCTACCCCAGCCCCAGGAAAACACACCCTAGTCCTACGTTTCCTATCTATTGTACAAAGAGTCCTATCTAAAAACCTCACCGGGCTGTCCCCAACTAATGACCTTACCACTGGGCAGGGTTTATGATGGTGGTGGTGGTGGTAGTGATGATGATAATGATGAGGTGATGATGATGGTGGTAGTGGTAATGATGAAGATGATTATGATGATGATGATGATGATGATGATGATGATTATGATGATGATGACGTATGATAATAAACAGAGATATATGTTCTAAAAGATCCGTAATGGGGCATCGAACCCACGTCCTCACCTCTACAGTCAGGTACAAAGTTCAGGTAGAGTAATTAGTGTGTGTCGGGGTCATGGTAGTTTCCGGTGGGTGACTCCAGGTGTAATTAAGTCTGGGTTAATTATTGGTGTCCAGAGTCAGGTGATTAGGGTCGTTAATTAGGACCGCTAGGATGATGGTATAGTATTGGGTCATATTCTCAGGGCCTCTAGGGATGACTGTAGTCTTGTCTTATAATCTCAGGACTGCTAGCATGATTGTGGAGCCCTCTATTATACTCTCAGGGCCGCTAGGGTGATTGTGGAGCCCTCTATTATACTCTCAGGGCCGCTAGGGTGATTGTGGAGCCCTATATTATACTCTCAGGGCCGCTAGGGTGATTATGGAGCCCTATATTATTCTCTCAGGGCCGCTAGGGTGATTGTAGAGTCGTGAATCATACTCCCAGGGGCCTTCATTACCCACTAGGATGATAATAGCATCCTATATCAAGTATTTAGGAAGAGCTCATCAACTTTTAGGATAATTACACCGCTTCTAAATTGACTCCCAGAATCAGCGGGATGATAAAATGGAAACGGAATTACACTTGAGACTGAACAACATATTTCTGCATTCTCTCAGCTCACGTGTAGCTCTGTGAGAATCTGGTGGTAGAGTCCCAGCGCAATTTTGACGTCATTTTGGTTTCCATTTTGTGTTTGTGTGAGTCAGGTATAATCTTTCCCATGTTGGTAATTAAGAAAGACAATTAAGTGTGAGAATCTGTAGGGTGACGTGTGTGTGTGTGTGTGTGTGTGTGTGTGTGTGTGTGTAAATTATCCTACATTAGGTTATGTCATGGTGGGTTAATTTGATCTAGGTTAGATTACATTAGGTTAAGATAGGCTAGGTTAAGTTAGGTTAGGTTAGGTTAGGTTGCGTTGGGTTAGGTATGTTAGGTTGGGTTACATTCCGTTGAGTTAGGTAATGATAGGTTCAAGTTAAGTTCACAACAACAACAACAACAACATCAATAACAACAACAACAACAACATCAATAACAACAACAACATCAATAACAACAACAACAACAACAACAACAACAACTCACAACACCAATAAGTACAACACAGTTATATTATTCACTACACTATGTCTCTCTCTCTTGTTCCTCCGTGTTTACATTGTTTCAGTGTGTCAGTGTAACAATGGTTCAGGTGTCTTATCTCTGTCATCAGGTAACACTCCTCAGCTTGTGGGCCTCTGTCACTAGGGTGGGGCTGTCAGGGTCCAGGTTAACAAAGATCCTGGAAGATGTGTGTGTGTGTGTGTGTGTGTGTGTGTGTGTGAACGTATCTCAGTGTAATTTTGATGCCAGGTTTAGATGCTAAGTTTATTT